>JAHPZR010027972.1:0-10000 GCA_019787425.1 Platygyra sinensis
TGTAGTGCTAGTGGTAGTAGTAATAAGTAAGTAATAAATCGTTTTATTTGCATGACCGCAAGATTTTAGAGTATTGCAAAAGCTAATTATTAACAAGACAAGGTTAATAGTAATATTGTGCTAAGTTACATCACTTTCATCAGATAATAGTAAAGTGTCACGTACATTTGTACATGAGGAAAGTACTGTAGTAGTAGTAGTAGTAGTAGTAGTAGTAGTAGTAGTAGTAATATAGTAGTAGTAATCCTGTAGTAGTAGTAGTAGTAGTAGTAGTAGTAGTAGTTGCAGTCTTTAATTATTAGCTAATAGATATTTGTCAATAATAAGTCTTTTTGTAATCTGTACCTTTAATTTGTTAAACTAACTGCTGTTGTGTAAGTTTGTCTTTTAATAGGTGTGTTCTTGTATTTGGCTTGCCCCGCCTCGATTAGCTTAGCTATTTGCGGGGTAGGCCATCCATTAACTATTATTATTTGGTTTAATAAAGTAGTTGTTGTTGTAGTAGTAGTAGTAGTAGTAGTTACTGTAGTAGTAGTAGTACTAGTAGTAGTTGTAGTTGCACTAGTAGTAGTTGTTATCATTTGAAGTTAACAGACCTTGCTGCTTGAGTTGAGATTTAACTTGAAAAAGTTCATTCAAGGTCCCAGTGAGAAGCACAGCCTGTGGAAGAATGACAAAGATTGTACCGTTAAGAGGCACGTTGGAATTGGCTAATTGAAACCTGCTCCGGAGGACTGAGTTTAATTAATAATTATTCCACGAGCGCGCGTTGGATAAGAGATGGTAGATAGCCAACGAGCCGCGTGGCGTCCAGTTTGGCTATAATCATCATCATTATCATCATCATCATCGTCGTCGTCATCATCATCGTCGTCGTCATCATCAACAACAACCTTATACTCATCATCATCATCAATCTTATAATCATTTCATGTCATCTCATGCCCCAAAACGCGAGTGGAATTATTGTTTTATAAAAACGCCCCCAAAATATAAAAAACTAGACTGAAGTAAAAATAAAACGCTCAAAAAAGTCACGCGTACGTTTACCATATTTGTTTAGCATGTTATAATCGCTCCCAGCCAAGAGAACGAATCGTACATATAAGTCTTGTACCACCACATGACCTGCAAATAACTGCCTACAAATAATGGTCTACTCATGGGTAGTACCGTCTAAACGTGTTTTGCTGCAAATAATATTCTGCTGATGCGTAATTGGAACCACGTTCTCGAAAGAAAAATGGCTGATCGCTTTCTACACTGAGCTGTCAGGAAGTGATTGAAATATGAAAACAAACTTGGTGATCGAATGACAAAACAATTATTGAACTCGGTTATAGCAAAATATCGTAATTTATCATCAACTATTGAATTTGGCTTTCGTACAGATACGAAGAATTCTGCAGATCTCGGACGGTGTTATCCACCTCAGCCTTCGGCCCAGGTGGATATCGCCCTCCTAGATCTAAGGAATTATTCATATCCTAAGAAAGACGAATTCAATAATTGCTAGTTATCTGTCAGTGGTCTCTGTGTGGCGTCCTTGCTCAAACACTTTACTCTCACAATGCCTCTCTTCAATTAGAAGTACAAGCGTGTTCCCGCGAACATGACACTTAAATGTCGCGGGTAGCCTGACATGGATTACCATCCCTTTAAGGGCACGGCAGTACCCCTAGTCGTTTCACACTACCTATATAGAGGCTAGAGGTAAGGAATGTGCTTTCAATAATTTGCGACTTTGTTCTCAATTTGTTGTAAAACTTTCTGATCGCTTCTTAGTTATTTTTAGCATGACTAAACAGCAACACGTCACCAGCATGAAATCTAGCACTTTTCATTTTTTCCCCTTGATTTTGAATTTTAACTCGCAAATAAGGGACATTACTGCGCCCAGGGAGCAAAACACTTGGATTTCACACCATGAAGCCTTCAATCAAAGTCTAATTTCGTGTGGCCTATATCCGCCCACAGAATACAGAATGTTCACAACATCCACGATTTACTTTGGAGATCTCATGTTTGGCTTAGTGGACGTCGCTATGCCGTGAAAACCATATGCTCAGACCTCCAGGAATCTACATGCTGCAAACTTTACTGAGTACATCAGTGATCTTCACTGACGTATGACCCGTCTTCGTGAAACAAACGGCGAATGCACAGGAAGCATTTGGGACTTCACGCGAGAAACATGGATTTTAATGTACCTCCAGTATTGTGGAACGTTTGTTGAAGCTTTAACAACGACATCTTAGGTCATTGGTGCAAAATTTCTTCTAAAGCGTGAAAGTTAGTTGCGTCGAAAACTGAGCGCAACTTTTTAAGTAAGTATAGCCTAGGAAGTTAATTAATTCACTCTTAGTTTAATTTTCTTCGACGAATTGTAGATGAACTGTGTCTATTATGCATATACTTTGTAGGAAGTTTAATTTCAATTAATTTTTTATCTTTTTGCACTACCCTATATGCTACTGAGGTTTAATTTTAATGGTGTTTAAAGGTTATCTGTCTGTCTGTCTGACTGATGACTGTCTGCATGTCTGTAGTGAAGCTATTAGCTGTTTAGTGTTTAACATTCACTACAAAAAAAGGCTTTCACTTACAGGTTGTTTTGACTTTACAACAAAAATTGTACATTCGGCGTGGAAAGGACTATAGATATACCCAAAAATGTTCTTGTCATCCGGGTAAGGGGTTATGTATGGTATTTTACTGATTGGATGTTCGTGCTGTACTTCCTGCAATGAAAAATATCATGGTTAGAAACACTTCTTGCCCAAATTAAGCTTAATACAAAACCTAGTTTAGGCCCGTTCCAAACGCCGCTCCATTCATGCGCCGAACCTAACTGATGAGTTAAGTACGGCAGAAGAGCGGCGTTTGAATCAGTTCGGTTCGGCACATTAGATTTGGAGCGGTAAACAACATTAAATTCGGCAAGGTCTGCCGCACTATGCGACGTTGGAGCGGCGGCTGATTCATACCGCGTTCTCTTCATGTGCCGAACCTAACGCATAAATTACTGTAATGTATTTTTCATATAACGGCACTCGTGATTGGCTCAAAATTGAGTGGCGTGACCAGTCATGCATGAAGCTCGAAGTCGTCGCTGAAAATAAACACAACAAAAATTCTGTCACGTTTCGGAGCTCCCTTCTTGCCTTCGATTTACGAGAATCGGGACTGTTTTGAGCGAGTTTTTTTTAGCGCAAATTTAGTTTTTGCTGTTTTTTCGTGATACTAGCCCAGCTTATGAGATTTCCCTTTAACAGGTCGTATTTACCGGGACAAAACCTGTCTAAATACAAACAAGGAACCTTGCGACTGAATTTGCTTCCCAAAATATTGCCTGGACAGCGAGACATTAGTCACAGCTTTTCTATTTCGACAAAGTTCTTGAATATAGAACGCATATTTTCTCATCAAATATTGTTTACCACGAGCTTCCCGAATTAAGTTCGACGCAAGTACGCCGTCTGAATCAGCCGTTGCTCCAAAGTCGCTCTAAAGTCCAACTTTATTGAGTTTGGTTCGGCACATGAGTGGAGCGGCGTTTGGACCGGGCCTTACTGTCCTAATATTTTGCTATATGAAATCACTGACCTGATATGGCTGGAGTGTTACCCGAAATAGCTTCTTTTCATAAATGCCTACCAATTTAAAATTATTTTGCATGCAGGCCTCACTAAACTCGTTTGGGAGTAAAAATTATTCTAATTGGCAGCCATTTATGAAAAAAGTCTATACCTAATCTTACTTTTTGCAAGCTTCGGCATCGGTGCTTAGTGTTGCTATGGGTGAATGAATGAATCAGTGCATCCAGCAAGCATCAAGCATCCAGCAAGCATCAAGCCATCCAGCCATCCAGCCATCCAGCCATCCAGCCATCCAGCCATCCAGCCATCCAGCCATCCAGCCATCCAGCCATCCAGCCATCCAGCCATCCAGCCATCCAGCCATCCAGCCATCCAGCCATCCAGCCATCCAGCCATCCAGCCATCCAGCCATCCAGCCATCCAGCCATCCAGCCATCCAGCCATCAAGCCATCAATCCGTCAAGCCATCATCATCAGTCAATCAGTCAATCAGTCAATCAGTCAATCAGTCAATCAGTCAATCAGTCAATCGGTCAATCGGTCAATCGGTCAATCGGTCAATCGGTCAATCGGTCAATCGGTCAATCGGTCAATCGGTCAATCGGTCAATCGGTCAATCGGTCAATCGGTCAATCGGTCAATCGGTCAATCGGTCAATCGGTCAATCGGTCAATCGGTCAATCGGTCAATCGGTCAATCGGTCAATCGGTCAATCGGTCAATCGGTCAATCGGTCAATCGGTCAATCGGTCAATCGGTCAATCGGTCAATCGGTCAATCGGTCAATCGGTCAATCGGTCAATCGGTCAATCGGTCAATCAGTCAATCGGTCAATCGGTCAATCGGTCAATCGGTCAATCGGTCAATCAGTCAATCAGTCAAGCAAGCAATCAAACAATGAAGCAATCAAGAGCAATCAAGAAATCAAGCAATCCACGATGCATTTCAATTATGTCAAAACGTGAGACGAGGTTGACAGGTTTTTAAAGTACTCACGAGTGACCAGGAGCGTGACTGATTACGTCAAACTATATGCCATTGACGTTATTATGTTGTTCGGTTGTTATTAGGCCTTTTCAGGAAATAAAGCCATATCGATGCCAACCAAACCGAGGCTATTTACTTGTGTAAACTTGCAGCACATAATTTTAAATCTCTCCCGATGAACATGTCCGATAATTGTACAAGATTTTGCCCACGGAAAAAAAATGCACAATGCAACCTGAAGGTGATTTCATGCCCAAGAAAATTTCCCCACGGCCCACCCCGCGTCAGAAACAAAAACATAAAAAATGGTCCGTCCGAAAAAGCCATATACCATATCAAAAATGGCGGCCCATTTGCCGTTCTTTTGTTTCTGTAATAATGAGTCCTCTTTGGCTCATTCTCACTTCAAAATAATTTTTTTATTTTGTACAGAAGAAGGAGGCAGAGAAGGCTAATTAACATGCAAACAAAGGAATAAAAAAACTGGCTGCCATTTTGAAATAAGGTGTGTAAAGATTGCTGTTGTTCAACGTGGTAAAGTGATAATAATAATAAATTATTGCCGTTGTATACGCTGGTGGTGAAGCGACCGTGTGGTTCTCTTGAAACTGCGGCATCAAGAACCTGAAAACCGCCTCACCACCAGCGTATACAAGAAGCCTACGTACACTGATCAATACTTAGCGTATGATTCACACTATCCTCAATCAGTAAAACGCGGTATTGTAAAGTGTCTTTACGATCGTGCCAAGCGCATCCTAACTAAACCTTCTGTTATTTCCAAGGAGAAAAAGCACCTGCCATCTGTTCTTGTTTCTAGTGGTTATTCTCTTTCTTTCTTGCAAAAATCACCAAGACCAGGAAACCGGACACCAGCGAAGGGCCCACGACCGAGTTCAAATCCACCGCGGTTTCATGTCAACGGTTTGTCCGAACAGCTTCGCCGCTGCCTACAACAACAAGGTGCATGCGCTGTTTTCAAGTCGGAAACTACGCGAAGTTCACATTAAGAACGGCCAAAATAACCCTGCCGACCCGACTAAACAAGACAGCGTTGTTGCAAAGTTTACATCGGCGAGACTGGAAGACCTATGCAACACAGGGTAAAGGAGCACGACCGAGCACGACTGAGCACGACCGAGACATACCCAGACCTCCGCCGTTTCAGAGCACGCCCACACTATCCGCTTTGGGATGAGGTGAATTTTATTGATCGTGGTCCGCTTGGGACACGCGCTGGGTCAAAGAGGCGATTCACATAAGACTTCACCCTAGCAACATCAAAAGGGATAGTGGATGGATGCCCACGATCAAGAAACACAACAACAGAAGAGCTGCAAAAAAAACGGACCGCTGAGGGAGCAACCCACCGGAACAGCGAGGATCGAAACGCACCAATCACAGCTGTTGAACACCCACCAAATCACAACGGAGCATCGTGAGGTTTCGCGTAGCCAGTCGCCCTCATCACCTGACGAAGACTAGCAGTATGCAGTGCGAAACGGCGAGACAAAAGAAAATATTTTATTATTATTAAGGTGTATAACTTTGGAAAAATTTGTTGCCCCCGTTATACAAAAACTTCATTTTGAGTTCTACTACGCAAATCCCACTAGTGCTAGCGCGTATCAAATAATCCGTCCATTTTCTTATCGTTTCGGTCGTGAGGAATTCATATAAGCCCAATTTTCCCTGGGGCAGGTAGCTCATATGCATCAGTTACACTGATTGAGGGAATGAACCGGATACCTGACCTCAAGGAGTACCAGAAAATTGAAATGATGATGACATCAACAAGCCAGAAGACAGAAATGTAAAAGGTACTTATCCCTAGCGTCAAAGAGAATTTCACCCTGCCTACCACCCTGAGTAAAGTTGACAAGGGTGTCCTGTTGACTGTGCCCAACCCACGATATGCAGAAATCATCTCAAAACACCAGCATCTCAAAGACGTAATGATGGATGCCGTGGGTACAAAACAAGAGCCGCCAATTCATGTGATCCTTGGTGCAAGTGAGTATGCAAGGCTGAAGACAAGCTCATTGCCGAGAGTTGGGAATCCGGGTGAACCACTTCCAGAACTCACATCCTTTGGTTGGACCATCATGTCCACAGTTGAAGAGACCAACTTGAGCAGCGTGTACCTCACGAGAAGTTCTTCGACAGATTGTGAGGAACTGTGCAACCTTGATGTATTGGGTTTAGAAGATAAACCAGCCGGTGCTCAACGGGCAGGGTACAGCGACTTCCAAGAGCAACTCACGCGTCATCCAGAGGGGTGATATGAAGCGGGCCTTTTGTGGAAAGCTGGCCACCCACACCTCCCTAACAACCGAAATGGAAGCCTTCCGGCGACTAACAAACCTTGTGAAGAAACTGGAGAAAGAACCCAATAATTTGGACGAGTATGACAGGATAATCCAAGACCAACTTGAGCAAGGGATCGTGGAGAGGGTGACTGATGAGCCACATACCTTATAAGCCAGTAGTGAGGGAAGCAGCGAAGAGCACAAAGATGCGAATCGTTTTCGACGCGTCACCCAAAGCGGAACGAACTAGTCCGTCATTGAATGACTGTCTAGAGACTGGCCCTCCACTCCAAAACCTACTCTGGAGTGTGCTAGCCCGAAATCCCTTCAAAACGGTTGCTTTTTGCGGCGATCTCAAGCGAGCGTTCTTACAGGTGCGAATTCTGGAAGCAGACCGTGATGCCTTTTGCTTTCACTGGATAAAGCATAAGAACCCCTCACAGATATTGAGGTTTTGCGATTCACCCGGGCGTTGTTTGGATTGATTCAGTCACCATTTCCTCTTGGAGGAACTCTGAAACAACAGTTAGAAAGCTTAAAGGTTAAGTATCCTAAGGAGATTGAAGGGATTATGAAGAGTTTTTGTGTCATCAGTGGAATTGATACTGTAGACCAGGGGTGCAGATTGAAGGAGGTTGCAGTTTCGATGTTTGGAGAAGCGGGGTTTAATCTGCATAAATAGCACTCGAATGTCGAGAAATTAGAGGTTGACGCAGTACTGAGAGATGAAGGGCAGACATACGCCAAGGAACAGTTGGTGTAAAACCTAATAACGCGAAGTTACTGGCTTCCTTAAAACAAAAGGGAAGATACCCTGCAGGAACCACAAAGAGAGAAGTGCTGAAAAGTTTAGCATCAGTGTTTGACCCCCTAAGAGTGGCAAGCCCCACAGTTTTGGTAGGAAAGAGGATCTGTAGAGAAGCATGTGACCAACGTCTCCCTTGGGATGCAGTACTGCCAGAGTAACTGGACAAACAGTGGGACAACTTCAGGAAAAGCCTGTCTGATGAGGTCAAAATTCCCCGCAGTCTAGCTCCAGCCAAAGAACCAGTCCCGGGCATTGACCTACACGTATTCGGTGATACGAGCGGAACCGGAACAGCAGCGACTGTATATGTAGTAGTTCATCAAGACTCCAGTATCAACTAGGGTCTAGTTACAGCCAAAGCTGGTTTAGCAAAGAAGGGGCTGACAATCCCAAGATTAGAACTCGTGTCTATCTATATGGCAGCCAATGTTGTCGGTAATGTGATCATGAAAAATGCGTTGGAGGGATGTGCAGTGAGGTCAGTGTATGGGTGAACAGACAGTAGGGTGGCACTTTACTGGATTGTTGGTAAAGGAAACTAAAAACAGTTTGTTGCGGGAAGCAGATCGAGGCCAAAAACTACATTCAGTGGGGCCATGTGAGCTCAGGCCAAAACCCAGCAGGTCTGGAAAGCTGGGGGAACCAATCCAAGGAACTACCGGAACTATGGCTGAAGGGACATACATACATACATACATACATACATAATTTATTTGATGAAGCAGGTTATAAAAATGGGCAAGACAAAAGTCCTGATGTGGACCTGCACTATCTAAGTAATACATAAATTAATTAACTATATATAAATAAATAATAATAGTTAAATAAATATTAATGACAATAAATTATGACTAATTTTAAAAATATTGGAATGCAAGAATAGAGGAGAATATTAATGACAAAAATTCTACTTAACTAATATTAAAAATATTTAAAATCTAAGGATTTATTGGAAATACTGCAGGAAGCTTTAGTAAAACTAATAGATTTCAGAATATTCTTATTTTCCTTAAGTTTCCTCTTGAAAGTAGCTAAGTTAGAACAGTTCTTGATGTCATCAGGAAGGAGGTTCCAAGCCAAAGCGGCTCTGTGCTGAAAGGAGGATCTGCCCACTTCTGTTCTTGGTCTAAGAATCTCAACTGGCTTTCCAAATTAAACCAGAAATGTGACCGGCATCAGTGCAAATCGGGCCCAGTAAAGAAACAGATGCAGAAGAAAAGCTAGTGAAGGAGGTCGTTTCAGTAACTGTAGAAACAGAGGACAGCCTTCACCACGTCCTGCAGAAACTAGGATTCTGGCGGACCATTCGTATCACATCATGGGTAGCAAGGTTTTTTCACAACTGTAAGTCAAGCAAAGTAAACCGCCTGTTTGGACCCCCATCACGGCTGACACGGACAAGCAAGTCAAGTACTGGGTGAAGAGAACACAACGCAGCAAGCTTAACACAGATCAGTTTCAGGAGGATCAGCTGAAACTTCATCTGCGAATCCCGTTCAGGCCTGAATTCTTTTCAGGCTTTAACTTCACAACTGCTTCAGTGCATCAGTGCGACGATCACTGCGACAATCAACCATATCTTCATATCATTCTCCACAGTTCAATTCTATGAACTTTCATATAATCACTTGTATATATAAAGTGTGTTCAAGGGAGTCAATCAGGTGATCATCTTGACTTCTAGTGATCTCTTTGGCATGTTAGGAAGACTCACCTGAGTTGTTTCGTCCACTATCTTGATACCATCCAAAGAGATGTGCAAAATGATCTTCTGCTTGTGCTTACCGCTTCCCTTTTTTAACTCTTTCGCTTGCTCCTAGATTACAAAAGATGTTTTAGTTTATAAAGTCCTTAAAAACATGTAAAACGTAAGGTGGTTGGCAACAGTTTCCAGCGCTTTCCATGACTTTCCACTTATCAGTTGCTGTCACAATCACGTTATCAATAAACCGACCAATCATTGGTAAACACGTTGGTATCATGATTGTAGCATCAACTGATAAAGAAGAGTAACTGTTATAATGGCCCATCAAAATCTAAGTCTTGAAAAGAGCTGGAAATTGCTGTCAGCCACCTTAAGCGGTATTTAATACGCAGTAGATTTAATGACGTAAGCTACCCGGAGAAGCATGACAACAGAAAAATTAAATGAACGTTAATTTAATGAAATAGCCTGCGTGGCAGGCCGTAGATAGGTAAGGAGGAAAGTCAAAATGAGTGCGGAAGGGAGAAGGGACGGCCTGCCTGTGCATCTAAGGAAAGTGCCACTGATAAGCGATTTCTACAGTCACTGAAGAA
>JAHPZR010027972.1:15000-22500 GCA_019787425.1 Platygyra sinensis
GATTTGCCGGCAAGCAGTTTCTGTTAATTTCTTCCCTCCTTGAATCAGATCATCATATTTACTCCCAAAGCAGTCATGAAGATGACTCTTTTTTGTTTGTAAACGACATTGTGATGACTGTAACTCTTTTGGCTGTATCACTTTACGGGACGTTCAAGGGATGTTATGCAACGTTATTTATCAGTGAAAGTACTCATTAACATACATGGCATGACCCCGGGGCGGATCGATTTAGGAATGTGTGAAGTGTCTATTGCCTTCTCGAATGAAACGAAACAATAACTGATTGTAAGCCGCTGTCATGCCACGCGTGTTAAAATTTTTAGTTGCTTGATTCCTTCTGTTACAGCAGTCCACAGTGAGGCTCGATTCGCTTGCTTAAATAAGCTTCAAAACTGCTTAATTCTTGTAAGACAGTGTTTACATTCAACTCGATCCCTTGTGATAAATCCTACCACTAAAGACCAATAATAATTTCTTCTCCGTTTGCACGGCCAAAGACCCCTACGGCTTAATTGAGAATTTTGAGATAGCCCGCCCGTTTATAAATCTTTTTACAAAACAGTTCTAAGGGTTACTTAAGCCGCCAAAAACAGTGTGGGATTTTTGATTAATCACCCATGATTTTGAGCGTCTATTTTTATTTGTGATAAAGGAATTTAGCCAATAGTGAATTTATAACTTTATTATTGTAACAACATTGAAAAAGCAGAATATTTTCATTGTTCCTGCTATGCAACATGACTGACATACAAAACTGAAACCTCTATTGAGGCCTTAAGGTGGCTCAAAACAGTTTCCAGCACATTCAAAGACTTAGATTTTGATGTGTCATTATAGAGAGCATGCGCGGTGCTAGCGTGCGGATGCACATTTTGTGAAGGAGTAATATCTTCCCCAGAAAATCCCAATTCTCGAGTAATTTGTTGATTACCTCCACTCGAAACAACTATATGCCTGAGAAATTAAAGATCAAAGGAAAACACAAGAGAGGAGAACGTGGCTCTGTAGAAGAAGAAGCCCAACAAGGTTCCAAACGAACCAATATGGCGGATGTTGTTTCAATTAACTGATGTCAATAACGATGAAACAGCGTCTGGCGCCAACGAAGAAGAAATCCCACCAACGAATCATGCAGGGGAGACAAGTCTTTTAGAATTAAAGGAAATGCTAGTAGATATTCAGATCACGGTCTCCAATGTTCTTCGAGAAAACACAAAACTCGCCAACGAGGTCGCAGAATTACGGAACGTAATCCAACAGCAGAAAAGTCAGCTAATCAACGTCCAAACCGCCTTGACCAAGACACAGAAACAACAAGATGATTTGGAAATTCAGCTAGCCGCAGCGAGGAGGAAAATCGATGATCACGAATCGGAAATCGCAGAGCTCTACGATCTCCAGGACGCACTAGAACAGTATACTAGAAAAAACTCCCTTGAAATCCATGGAGTCCCTGAGTCCGCCTACACCTCAACTGAGGAGGTCGTCTTCAAGCTAGCTGAAGCTCTAAATGTGGACATAAATCCAAATGACGTCGAAATCTCTCACAAGCTCCATAGGAAAGGTATTAAACCAATTATTGTAAAGTTTCAAAGCCATAAAGTGAAGGCAAGAATGTATAAGGAGAGGGCGAAATTAAAGCATGTCCGTATATCTGACCTTTATCCCGATTCAACAACGGCAACTCGAGTAGAATCAGGACGAATCTACCTAAACGAAAACCTAACCTCCTACAGGAAGGATATTCTGAAACAGGCAAACCAGAAGCGTAAAGACGGTTTATTGACATCTGTTTGGTCAATGGATGGGAAAATATTCGTCAAAACATCCCCAGAAGGAAGGCCGATCAGAATCTATGAAAAAACTGATTTGGAGAATCTCTAAGGTAATCACAGTAGAATGATGTACTCTTTGACTTGTAGCTGGGGACAGGAACCCGGTGCCCGAGAGGCCAGGAAGGAAATCTCTAAAATTAATTTTTTTGTTGTTGTTGTCGAGCTCGCTTCATTTATTTAATATAATTTTTAGTTTTCTGCATGTCTATCAAGCTAACTTATGATATTACATCGTTAAACGTAAGAGGATTAAGGGATCAAAGTAAAAGGAGGAGCATTTTTTCGTACCTCAAAGATCAAAAATCCAAACTACATATTCTGAAGTAAACGATGAAATTATTTGGAGAAATGAATGGGGGAGTAAAATATTCTTTTCCCATGGTACCAAACACAGCAAAGGTGTATGCATTCTAATCAATCCCTTGGTGCAAGACAAAATCGATTATTCTTTTAGTGACAAGTCCGGAAGAATTGTGTTAATTACTATAGTTATCAACTCTTTAATGTTATCGCTTTGTAATATTTACGCCCCAAACAATCAAGCTGAACAACTGGAATTCTTGCAAGAGCTAAACAATTGTCTTATTGACAAATCGGAACTGACTACACTGATCGTAGGTGGCGACTGGAATTGCACTTTATCAAAAACTGATAAAATTGGAGGCAAGCCCTGGAAAGCAACTAATTATAGAAATTTAGTCCTGACTACTATGGATATACTTGATCTCGTGGACATTCAAAGAGAACGACATCCAAAATTGCGCAAGTATTCTTACGAATCAAAGGCTCTAAAAGTAAAATCCAGAATAGACTTTTTTTTGGCCGCCAAAAACTTGACACAATTCGTCAAAAAGAGTGAAATCTATCCTTCCATAGCGCCTGACCACAAAGCAATTTACATGCCATTGTCTTTATCTAACGAAACACCCAGAGGACACGGACTTTGGAAATTTAATAATTCACTGTTGAACAATGAACACTATGTCAACAAAATACGTGAAATATATTTTCAAACTTGTTCTTATTACTCTAAGTTAACTGACAAACGGCTTTTTTGGGAGATGCTTAAAATGGAAATTAGAGCAGCAACCATCTCTTTCAGCAAAAATTTAGCAAAAGCAACAAATTGTAGGGAAATGGAAATAACACGTCGACTTCAGGCGTTAGATGAGCTCATCTGTAATAACTTTCAAGGCCCTGACATTGATCAGGTCTTAAATGAATTTGATGATCTCAAAACTGAACTTCAAACAATATACACGAAGAAGGGAAACGCAGCAATTTTTAGATCGAAGTGTAGATGGGTAGAAAAAGGTGAGCGCCCCACCAATTAAATACTTTTTTAACTTAGAGAGAAGAAATTACAATAAAAAGACTATATCTGAACTACAGGTGGAGAACGAAACAATTATTAAAAACGAGACCCAAGTTTTGGACGCTATTGAAAAGTATTTTAAGGATTTATATACATCAGGATGTAGCGTAACACAAGAGGAATACGATAGCTTTGTTCAGGAATTGCGCCTTCCTAAGCTTTCTGATGAAGAGCGAGATGAAATTGAAGGCCTTTTAACGTACGACGAATGTAAACAGGTCTTAGAAACTTTTCAAAATGATAAGTCTCCTGGTGAAGATGGTTTTACGGTAGAATTTTATAAATTTTTCTTCGAACTGCTAGGACATAACCTCGTCGAAAGCTTCAATGAGGCTTATGAAGCAAACGAGCTTTCCATCTCCCAAAGAAGAGGCATCGTTACTCTTATACCAAAGGAGGACGGCTCCCTGTTAGATTTATCAAATTGGCGACCAATAACTTTACTTAACGTTGATTGCAAGATAGCAACTAAAGCCATAGCTAAAAGAATAGAAGCTTCGCTACCAAAGCTAATAAATTCGGACCAAACTGGTTTTATAAAGGGACGCTACATTGGGGAAAATATCCGTCTCATAATCGACGTCATGGAATATACTAAGACGCATAACATTCCAGGTATTCTAGTGTCTCTAGACTTCAGAAAAGCTTTTGACTCCCTTGAATGGCCCTTTATAATGAGAACATTGGACGTCTTTAATTTTGGTACGAGTATTCAAAAATGGGTTAGCACCTTTTACACCAACATTGAGAGTGCCGCATTAAACAATGGTTTTCTGACAAATTGGTTTCGGCCGTCTAGAGTAGTCCGTCAGGGATGCCCACTATCCCCGTATTTGTTTATTCTTTCAGTGGAAGTACTGGCCAATAAAATCCGACAAGACCTACATGTTAAAGGAATTGAAATATTAGGAAACGAACTGAGATTGAGCCAATATGCAGATGATACGAATCTTTTTTGTGCTGACCTGGGTTCTGTAGAAAAGGCCTTAGAAATAGTTGATAACTTTGGTTCGCTAGCGGGCCTAAAATTAAACCGGAAAAAAACAAAAGCGATCTGGTTGGGAAAATGGAAAAATAATAAAAACAATGCATTACAACTGAAATGGCTACACAATCCGGTCAAAATCCTTGGAATCCATGTCTCGTACGACGAAAAGGGAAATAACCAACACAATTTCAACCACAAGTTACAAAAATTGCAAACAAATCTGGACCTATGGAGGGCACGTGACCTTACACTATTTGGAAGAGTACTAATTATAAAATCTCTCGCTCTATCACAACTCGTTTACTCAGCATCAATTCTCAATGTCCCTCAAGAAATAACGCCAATAATCAAAACAAAACTGTTTAAATTTCTATGGAAAAACAAAAACGACAAAATAAAAAGAGAAGGCCTCTATCAAGATCGAGACAAAGGGGGTATTCGTATGATTGATGTAGAAACTATGATTAAAGCATTGCGGTTAGCTTGGATTCCGAGACTTTTCGCACCAGGAAGGAAAAACTGGAAAACTATCCCAGACTATTATCTAGATAGATATGGAGGTTTGAGTTTTCTTTTAAGATGTAACTACTGCACAAAGTATATTGACGGTTTGCCATCTTTCTATAACGACATTTTAAAATTTTTCAATGAATTGAAAACCCGGTATAACTACGACAGAGGTCAGGATATGATCTTATACAATAACAAAGAAATTCTCGTTGGAGGGAAGCCCATATTCATCAGTGAATGGTTTAACAACAATATTCTGTCTATACAAGACTTGCTGAATAGTAATGGCCAGTTTATTTCTTACCAAGAATTTAAAAACAAATTCGCCTGTAAAACGAACTTCCTCCAATTTTATCAAGTCGTAAGTGCAATACCGAAGCATCTAGTCACAAAAGCAAAAACCACAGTTCCACCGGAAAGTGAACTATACATTGAGAACAGCCCCCTTTTCCAACTAGACGACCAGACAGCAATCCACTTAGGCAAAGCCAAAACTAAGGACTTCTATTGTTTATTTAACAAAAAAATTCACACGAGGTGTCAAACTGGCCCAACAAAATGGAACCAAACAATGCACCTGGATGGAGAGGCATGGAAAAAAATATTTAACTCCCTGAAAAACATTTGTAAGGAATAAAAATTAAAAGAATTTCAATTCAAACTTATTCATAGAATTGTAGTAACAAAAAAAGAGCTTTTTCGATACGGAATCAAAACGGATGACGAATGCCTCTATTGCGGTGAACATGATTCAATTGATCACACATTTAAAGATTGCGAATTTGTTAAACACTTTGTAAAAAATGTCATCGACTGGTTTAATGCTGTCAATAATTCGAACTTTACCCCAACGATTGAAGAAAAATTATTTGGCATCATGTCCGGCCCATATGATAAAACATTACTAAAGAAGTTTAATTATACGACCTTGTTTATGAGATATTACATCCACACTTGTAAGATGCATAACAAAGCTATTCACCTCTCTACTTTCGTTGACAAAGTGTTATTTAAATACAGAATTGAAAAATTTTCTTAATAACTAATTGGAAAAATACTCCTCCCCCAATGTATGCACCACAAGAGACACGTTTGAACGATTTAAATGTATATAAAGGCGTGTAATGTCCTATATATACAATACAGTATTATTTATTTTTAATTATTAATTAGAAGAAATACTCCTTCACTGTACATGTATTGAACTGGTAACATTGTAAACTAGGTAAACACATGCAGATGGTAACTGAATAAAGATATCAAAAGGAAAAAAAAAATAACCACTCTTTATCAATTGATGCTACAATCATGGTATCAAAGAACTGCCCAATCACTGGTCAACACGTAGGTATTATTTTCGTGACAAAATAGGTTACCATAGCAACACTATGACCTGCGAAAAACACCCTTAATTGTAGCTTGAAGCGCTTATATTTCAAAAACGGCACGGTGAAATTTTTTCTTATTACAGAACTTCGATAAGAAGGATAAGATGCAACTTTTGGCCAAGTTTAAAAGAATTCTGTGGGTGGCGTTCAGAGCCACCTTAAATTTTCGGTAATTTAAGGTGGCTCTGAACGCCACCTACAGAATTTTTTTTAAACTTTGCCAAAAGTTGCGCCTAATCATGTTTATTAAATGTTCATAATATAAAAAATTTCGCCGTGCCGTTTTTGAATTATAAGCCCTTAAAGCTGTAATTAAGGGTGTGTTTAGCAGGTCATACTGTTGCTATGGTAACCTATTATGTTATGAAAAGGACAACAACGTATTCACCAATAGTTGATGCCATGATTGCAGCATTAAGTGATAAAGAGTGGTTATAACAACCCATAGAAACTGTTGGAAACTGTTTTGAGCCACCTTAAGATCATTAAGATGCAGCTCGGCGACTCCGCGTTCTATATGAATGGCTGAACTTCTAAACAAAGCTAAACAGAGTATTTCGAATAAGAATAAGGGGGACATTGGGTAAGTAATCAAGCACGCATGGTAGGGAGAAACATTGTTATCCGTCGCTTGTGGGAAAGCAATTCCTAGTTAGAAATTTAACGCAAAAGTAAAACAGAGACAAATTAGGTTAATTCAACTTAAATTGCTTTACCCGGTTTGGTTAGAAAATTTAGGTCGTCACTTTTATCACTGTCAAGGCATTGCAAAACAAAACTTTCCGGTAGCTGAGCGGTTGTTATACCCGCAGCTAGCTCAGGACACGAACTAGAAAAGGGATCAATTAGTTGTGGACACACGAGCATTTGTATTACAAAAAATTTGGACCCTTATACTACTAAACCCCTAATAACTCTGGGGTCACCTCTCTAACGCGTTAATGTTCGCGATTCGCACTTGTTTTCTCGCCCTTCTTTCTTCTTTCTGCTCTTCAATTCTCCGCAGTCAAGCTGATAATAACTTTAACGCGTTAACTTTCTGTTTCTCACTCGTTTTCTGGCCCTTCCGTCCTCTTTCTCTTCTTCGATTTATCACCGCAGTTTGTGTGTTATTTCCCTTAATAAACCTTTCTTTAATTGAGAATTACTTTTCCTCAAATGCACGCTTTTTATCGGTCTTGAACTCGCCTTTGGGTCGGGAGTCGCGGGGACTGGCCGAGAGAGAGAAATCTAGTAGGGCGAAGATGAGTCCTTGTCTCGTATTTGCCTCGTTGTGGTGCGTATTCGCACTGTTAAATGCTATGTTTTATGAAAAATTGCATGTTGGGAAAAGAGCAGGTCGTAGTCAAAATTCAATTTTACAACCGCCTTGCATTCTCTACTTGCACAAATCCCATAATA
>JAHPZR010027972.1:27500-64749 GCA_019787425.1 Platygyra sinensis
TTGCATGTACTTGCGAACCATCAAAAGCTTAAAAATTTTATTTTGAAAATGAAACAGTATTAAAAAGTTCAGTTTTTTTTTGTGTTCAGAAATTTATCAACTATTCTACAGTCACACCTGTGGTCACCTGTGTTCAACAGTCACCCTAGGGAAATGGCAAGGTGAATGTTATATTCAGGTCAACTTTGCAGATAATATAAGGCAATTGAAAATTTTGGGAAGTTGTCCGGTGACCATTATATACAGGGTGACTGCTATATACAGGTCATCTTTGCAGAAAAGACAACTGAAAATTTTAGGAAGTTGTCTTGTGACCGTAATATACAGGGTGACCGCTATATACAGGGCTGTTATATACAGGTTTGACTGTATTAAAAATTTATTGGAGGCACTAGCTGAGTGTGTACTGTGAAGATTTAAAATAGGACTTTATAAGGCTTTATTAAGTGTACCTGACAGAGATTCTGAAAGCTGTTCTGGATATTTGAAAAATTGACCTGTGTGTATTCAACAGGTAGTGAAGACTGGAAGCTGGAGGAAAAATATTTGGGCAGTTCAACGCGAAAATATCCCAACAGGTGGTCAGTATCAATTCCTCCCCGGCACTCTCTGATTGCTCCATCTGGCATCACTACTCTTGCTGACCGGTGGTTTAATTTAATGTCATCATTTTGAGGCACAGCGTGGATGTTACAATGGATGTCTGCTAACACTGTGTACATGTGCCATGATGTACTTGTTACCGAGCTCGTTGGCTTCCTTGGGGCATGTATGAAGTGGATGTCATCTTCAATGAGTAGGATGAATTTTTGTTCCTTTGAAAAAAGTTTCTGACTAAGATCTTTTGTTGCAGTTGCAAATATTACAGCATTGTATATGTTTAATTTATGGGTTTTGACATTGTTCAAAAAATACTGCTTACCAATGCCTTCTTAACTATTTAGAGAGAAAAATGTAGCTGGAAATCTTATGTCTGAGATTGTTTTTTTGGTCATGATATGTTAAGTGTGTCTCTGATAATTAACTTAGTGTTTCCCTTCCTCAAAATAAATCCCATTCTCAAGTTACCAAGGGTGGTAGTTGCCTCTTAATATCCCAAAAACTTTTTGTTTTCAGTTGTAGGTATCTTTTTGCAATTGAGTGCTGGACTGGTTGAGGGAGAGGCATACAAAAGGCCCCTGCTGTCCAGTCACGATAGGGCTTTATGAGCCATTCAAGACAAGGCACAAGTGAAGTGTATTTTTAGATTCATTACTTTGGACCGAAAATGTAAAAGTAAGGATATTTTCTTATTAATCTATTATTGACCTTGGAAGCTTATTTTTTAAGGTCTTTCTTATTATACCTTCATTGCAATTTTCACTTTTTTTCTCACTTCTTCTTTGTTTGTTGTGGCCAAAGCTTTCTCATAATTTTTTATAGAGTGAGGATGGCAACTGTATCCAAGGACCATTCCAGACATCAGTGAGGGAGTAACTTGCTCCACTTAATTTAAGTTGAAGACCATTCGCTTTTTGCATTGGACAGTTTTTCTGCCAATGAAACATCATTAGATAAATATATGATTAATTTTTTCAAAGATCCTATCATTTTTTCCCGTGACAAATAATCTCTGAGTGTGTGGATGGTTGTTCACATGTAACAAGTCTAGTTTAAAATACTTTCAAAGTTTTATTTGTATTCTGTTATCACCAGAGACAGATTTCTTATTTTTCTTTTTTTAAAGATTATTTCTCTTGGAAGAAAGAAGGAAAAAATAGTGTGGTGTACATATAAGTTGGCGTCTTCTCCCTTATCCTTCAATGTGGTTTAATTCTATTATGGTGCATGTCAGTAGTTTAAACATCTTTTTTGTTCGTAGGAAATGGGCACCGTACCTGATTTCTGAAAAAGCTGAGGTTATGCAGAAGAGAAACTACTCTTATCCGTTGGAGATTGGACCTCTTAATCGAGGGAGGTTGTTTGTCATCATTCAAGATAGCCTGGTAGATGTCTTCAAACAGGCCTGGAGCATGAACGTCACAGAATTTCTCCATTTCGTCTGGATCATACAAGTTCTTTCCTCCCTTTGCATAATGTGTAACCAAAGACTTGTAAAATTGGTGAACAAGAGTGCTGAATGTTGTGTCTCATTTAGCAGAGAAAAATATTTATAGGAGTAAAAGTTGTTATGGTTTTGTAGTCAGGGTTGAAAATGCCCACAATTTGCACTCTAAATTAATTTATTTATAGCTGGTTCCTCAAAGTTGTGCTAACTAAAAATGCCTTCTTTGTATCACACAAAATGAATGTGATATGAATCAGGATAGGGTCAAAGTTAACAGAACTGTGTGCTAGTGATGTGTTGTTCTCCTGGAACAAAAACATTTTTCCCTCTACCTCAAGCTTAATCAGGAATATGAAAACATTTAGCTTAGTTTTTGGAATATTTGTTTTATCCCTGTCAAAGTGATATCTTGGTTAAGCAGACTGTAAGGATGCATAAGTGCACAAAGGAAGGTAAAACTTGTTGCCTTTATACAGGGTTTACCTTGTACTTTCTTGGAAAGCATGATGTTCTCTTCCCTCAAATCCTTATTTAATTCATGCTGCTGACTTTGTTTTTCCATCAAGTTTTTGTTATGCTGTAAAACTTCTGTTGAAATAATAGCGATATTAGCAACCTTGGTTGCTAGGTTACATAGCTGTAATACTGACCAAGATATCTGTTTAAAGTTATTATAGTCAGCTGATGGGTGGATGCAGTTTGCAGTGACGTTAATTGTATAGTTATTACATTAAAAGGAACCAGGTGACACCTACTACAAAAGTATTGTATTTTAGAGAGTGAGGAATTTATTAGTGTCAATTGTTTTTCCTGGGCACAGATCAAAAACATATTACACTTTTCAAAATTTAATTTGCAAGTCAATGAAGCTATTGTTTTGGAACCTGAAAGTAATCTATTATTTTCATTTATCAATTTTTTTTTGTACTGGTTAAAGTTTAAGAATGTGAGTTGATTGCTGGTTGCGCTCCCCCTGTTACAGCATCACATATTGTAACTGACAAAGCAACTAATAATACCTTTTAGTACTAGAGGATAATAAAATTTGGGGCGGGGGAATAATCTAGGGCATAAGAGGATGCTTTCTACGAAAGAAACATATATGGGTAGTGTTATATCAAGAATGTTAATTATGAACTGCCATATTTCTTGATCACACCTTTAAAAACTCATTTGAGCTGTATAAAGCCTTCAGTGTCCAGTCATGCTTAAGTTAATTAAGTGGACTTCTATGTCGATGTGGGGGGGGGGGGGTTGAAAAGTGTTGAAAAGTAATATCCAGTCATACTACATGCACCCACCTTCAAGTTTCTTTTGGAGGTTTTTATTATGGTTTTCAATTTCTTTCTGCTTTATTTCCAGGTTTTGCTTTTGATCCCTGAGGGTTTCCACCTGGTTAACTAATTCTGCAAAACTGTTTGAAAGTGCTTCTTTCCTTGTGTCCGTTCTAGGGCGCTAATAAAGAATAGGGTATAGAGTTTGTGACAGGTAGAAAAATACCAAACCATACAGACTGTGTTTTAAAAGTGAAATAATATTTTATCCTGACACCCACCTTTGTTGGTGAAATGTATTCGTCCATTTGAGAAATTCTGACATCTTTGTCAGCTAATTCTAAGTGACCCTCGCATATCATTGTTCCAGTGTGATGAACTGTTTTGGTCTCGTCAAAAACTGAAAAAAGGCGCTGAGGGCATAGAACAAGAGCACCCTTGCAGGCATTTTCAGGACCGCGGAAAGGAAAACAGCAGCTTACTTTGTTAACGTTGTTAGACTCGTCAATATGTTTTTTACAAAGAGTTGTATCACTGCAAAAACCACAGGCCCGTGCTGTCGTGCCAACCAAAACAGAGACATTTCCCCAACAGTCACTGGCAGCAAGTGCCGAGTGTTGACTCTTTTTGTTTCTCAGCTCTCGCGGCGCTTTGACACAAAACATCTCAATCACGGTCGTTTAAAAGGACAAAAAACGCCGGTGTTGTTGTCGGCAACATTGGGAAAATTGACAGTCCTTGCCAGCCGCCCTGTAGCCGCGGTTTAGGCGGGAAAACTTACGTGAGCGAGTGCTGGGCAATGAGCAATAACAAGAACACAGTTGTCGAAGGTGAAAGTAAAACCCTTTATTAAATAAAACACAAACGATCAGAAACATACATTTTCCCTCTATAACAATCTTACGAACCACACGCACTACATACTATCACCTCCATGAGTGAAAATACAAATTAGCACGAGTTCCTTGAAATCTAAAGCGATTTAAAGGAGTAATTATACATACAGCCCTTCAAACTTCGACTCGAAGACGCCTTCCTTGGTGTTCTCAAGTTGTAAAAGTGAAAGTTCAACTTTAAAGAGCTCTAAAAAAATTTCATAGAAATGAAAAAAAAGTCATATTTGATATGTTTCACATACACTATTTACCTCCAACATTTCTCTTTCCTGACCTTAAAGAGTAAGCGACCACCTTAAGAAACGCAAAAAACCTGCCCTTCTTCGAAACAACAAGCTTCAAAATAGGCTCCGAAGCTGGTCACAAACATCGCTGCTTTAGAGAACCTGTTTAAGTCCGATCTTTTCGCTAGCGTCGCCAAGACATGGCTGAATGCTGACAGATTCCGTTCAACGATGTTGAAAAATCCTCAGAGCGAGGACAGCGGCTTGGCAGCGTCCGCTGTGACGTGTTAGATTCTGATTAGTCCTCCGCCATTTTGAAAATCGAACGGCGGGAATACAAGAACCAGTGGCGAGAGCTCTAGTGCGCATGTCTGGCGGTTTTTGCGCTCTGTCATCGATGAGTGAGGGAGTTATGCATGTGCGCGTGCGACAGCAATCACGGTGTGGGTTGTATCAAAGAACGAATCAAATTGCCTGTTAGAAAATAAGATGGTATCTACATTAATCTGGAGACATATCGGATTATTGTACGTTGTTCAGTCAAACATTTGATAGCTTACTATTTAGCTATCACACCATTACCGATGTAACATGGTATGTACATCAACAAATTCCCGGTTTCTTTCTTGCTGTACATCACAACCAAAAAAACTTAACTAAATCATCACTGTAAACAGTTCTACGAACGCTCTTATCACAAAAAAATAACTCTTGCACGCTTTGCGTGCCTATGTTTCTTCGATGGCTGAGGTGTGTTCCTTTCGCTGCCTTCGACGTCCCTCCTTGGGGTCAGCACGACTTTTCGGAAGTTTTCGCTGAAGATGTTGCGGGAATGGAAATATTGATGGAACAGGATTCAATTTAGTCGGGCCAAGACCTCCTTCGAAATGACACTGAACATATTCTGGTGTGCCTCGTAACATTTAAACTGTCCAGACGACAGGCTCCAGACGATAGGCTGGCAATCCATCGCATACGCCGCTCTCGTTCTGACATTCCCCGCAGCATACATACTTATTTGGGTTGTCTGAGGAAATGGAAAAAATCTAACATTTGCCAGTTCCGGATATTTTTCAACATTCTTCTGTTTCTGGGTGCTATTTGTGCAGTTAAAAGCACAACAGTGATGCTTCACCATTTCTAGGGGCGCTTTCCATTCGGCCAAAAATTCGAGATTTCCGGTCCGAAACTGAATGGAACGGTAAAAATTCCGGGAAAAGTTTTCGAAAATTTAGGAATACGTTTTGAGTGCACCCTCTTTTCCGGAAAATCGGAATAACCGGAAAATTCCGTTCCATTCGACCATTCCTGCTCGGGCCTAGTTTCTCCGAGCCTGGAAATCGAGTTCAACATGGCTGATGCAAAGGCTACTAAACATAATATTAGTGCTCAATCTGACAAACGACTGAAATATCTTAGTTCAACATCATTGCAGTGGATATGCCTCAACACGCTTTAGTGAGTACTGCGAAAATACCTGTGGGCTACGTGAAATGTGAGCATAACTGCTGTGAAAGCTCGCTCGTCATTCGAAATCGACTCTTGAACTCGTCAGGAAAATAAAAAGGTATCGTACCCTAAATGTAGTCGCGGACTCCTTTTAAATTCTTACGATAAAAGTTATATTGTCACCCTCACCTAATACATGGTTTATTTCAACTTCAGCGTCGTCGATCGAGCAACCAGAAAGCAAGTAAACAAAGGTAAAAAGTCCTCCGTTTGATTTCGTATTTTCGCGCGAAACTTGAAACCATTGACCTGGAACGGGTTAGTCCAAGGAACGGAAAATACTGTTCCATTCGTCGCATGGAATACCCGGAATTTCAAACCGGAAAATTTTGTCGAATGGAAAGCGCCCTAGAGCTCTCTTCGACTCATTTCTTCCCCGCATGAGCCTCACTTTGGTGCGTTTTAAGTAACTCTCCCCAGTGCGGTCGGGAATACGAAACTTGTCTATTGAGCTTACCCGAAATTTCCAAGATGGCGGACGCGATTTACGACTCTCTTCTCTTTTGATTGTGAAGCTTTCGTTTGCTGAAAATCGAGCACAAAATAAGTTGGAAGTTCATCAATTAAGGTATTCGTACTCATTAGAAAATTACGTGATGAAAGTAACGAAGAAATACTGTCAAATGAACGCGCTCGTGGGAGACAACCAGACGGTATAACACTAATATCGACCGGAAGTCACACAAGTGATCAGTAAGAAGTCTTGCTACGAAAAAATCGCAGTTAAATTAGTTAAAATAACCGACCCTTTACAATAAAGAAAATGTTGATTAAGTAAGATTGAGATACTTATGAATCAGTGGTCTTTTTGACATCTTCATGTGTTAAGAACAAAGTTATCCAACATTTTGCTGAGAGACAGGAATAACAATGTAGAAATCACTTCCGGTTGATGTTTACGCATCGCTTGTTTCTTTGCGGTCTTTTGCTCAAGTTTGCAAAACCCGTTTGCAAAAGTCGTTTGTTTTAGTCGTTGCTTTTGTCATTTAGTCTCTATTGTTCAACTATCCAGCTAGAAATATTATCGCTAAGATCACAGTTGCCAGCATTTACTAATAAGTACATGGATGTTCGTCAAAAAAAATGTGTTGCAGCAGAATTCTGCTTGCGGTTAATGGACCTCCTTGAGGTTGTGTGTTCTCGTAGAGAAAAGACAAGGGCCTTCCAAAGAACCCTGCTGTAAAACTACAGAAATTAGAATTCCTTTTACTATTAAATTAAGTAATTTAGTGGTTTCCTCGCCGCGAAACTTCATCCTGATCACTTGCGTGACTTCGGGTCAACGTATCGTGTGGTTGACGTGGCTGTCTCCCGCGCGGCCGCGCGAGCGTGTTCATTTGCAAGTAATTCTTCGTTACTTTCATTGCTTAATGTTCTAACGCGTGTGAATTAGACCTCTCGGGTAAGCTCAATTTATTTATACACTTTAAACGCCCCGATGATAGTTTTGAGCTGTTTTAAATTTTCTTTCTACCATTCATTTTATGAAAGAACGAAGCTTCTCGTAAACAGAGCCCTGTTAGGGGGGGCTTTATGTCCTCCGTCTGAATTTCAAACCTTTCCATGTCGCAATTTCGGAAGGTTCACATGTCGCTGTCGGAATTTCGTCCATATCCACTGATATCGATATCGCCGGAAATGTTTAACTATAGAATGTTTAACGTAAATGCATTCTCGTAATTCTGTTCCTGAAACATTTTATTTTCGGATAATTATCAACCAAACTTAGGGCGCGTTTGGGATATATTCCGGAATAAGAATATATTCCGGAATATATTCCGGCTATTCTGCTCCTGGGATCAGAATAGCCGGAATGGAAATCCAGGTATTCCGGAATGAGAATAGCTCCTAAACAAACGCTTACTCGCATTATTCCAATTATTCTTATTCCGGATTGATCCCAAACGAACGCGCCCTTAATAGCCTTGCAAAGTGCAACATGGCAATACTGAGAGGAAAGACCCAGAAAAGGGTAAATATGCAAGGCTATGCTTCATTTTTTTCACCGGACTTAGAATATTGGCTAGGCGAGTAACTGTTAGTTGCTTAATACAAAGAACTCTTAAATTCACGAAACATATATACCTTCTAAAACGGGAACATACAGTTTGATCTATACACGGAGGTCTGATAGTTTGAGTCGTGGTCTCCGTCCGTTGTTTCAGTCCAGCGGGAGAAAAACAAACACCAACAAAGTTAGAGGTCCAAGCGATTCGGCCTAAACACCATTCTGCAATATAATGTCCGTAAGCCGGGTCTTGCTTCAACCAATACATTTGAATTGCTTTCTTTGTCCGACTCTTTCTCACTGGCTTCTTCACAGCCTTCGCCTTCAGAAAATGACTTACTAACTTATTTCCTATGTCTCCTCTGGGAGAATAGGGCCGTACCTTCAGGCAATAGGTCTTCAAAATAGTTAAGCTCACTTAACAATGTTTCATATGTTTCCTCTGACAGCTTTATGAAGCAGTGTCCTGCTTGTATCCCTGTTTCGTCGACAGTACAAATCACGGTATCACGAGGTACATTGACTTTTCCGTGGTGGATGAAGTTCAAGCAGTCTTGAAAGCTGGACACACACAATTGAAAGTCAAAATATGACTCATGGTCGTCTACAGTGACGTCAGTTTCGAGGCTTCCTATGAAAAAGGGACCACTTGCAGCCATCCCTGACTGACGTCAAATGTGATCACGTTTCACAATAAGAACACAATTTGCTTGAAATAAAATAGTTCTACAAGCTGCACCACTAGAAGCAATACTTTCGGTTTTGGCTAATCTTGGTGTCTGGTCGACCATGGCAGAGAAATTCAAAGGTTGTTGAGGAGGGTCAGGTGTTGCGTAAGCAAAGATAGGCAGGGAACCAACATTGTCTCTCCAGTCTCTCAAAATTGTTTTGTCTTCCTTCTTTGCCATTTCTATTGAGGTTGGGAAGGGAATTGATGAAAGTTCCCCTAAGGAAAGTGTCATCATTTCTGGAACTTCATAATGTGACAATGATGAGGTACTGTAAACGAAACCGGTGTCTGTTAGCCGCTTCAAGGTTTCACGAATGGTAGGGGAAAACAAGCACGCAAACTCCAAGACGGTTGGCATGTCGTTTATAACGCGCATTTTACTGAAAAAGCTCTCAACGACCACCAAGGGTCAACATAGACGCCAGTTTAATAACGCTGTGATATTCTGGATTGATTTCGGTGAGACAGCTTCCCAGCACTTATAGTGACTCTGTCACATTTTCCAGGCTACGTTGACTCTTTGTCGATATTGTTCTTTGTTATGTACCAGTCAAATCAAAGCTTGAACATCCCCACGGGTATACCCCGGGCATTTGACGCCTCTTCCTGCCCGGTAGGGAGGGCATTTGATCACCACTCATAGGGGGTGGGGAATTTGATCGCTAGCCTCGATTTCATGTTACGAGTCGCGCTGATTCCACGTTGGTCGATAAATCGTGCCGAGCGGCGGAGACGGCGGGGACAAACTTCGATGAATTCAAAGGAAAAGTGATTGTGTATTCGTGGCGGATTGGTTGAAAACCAAAGGCCTACACAAGCTGTGTTCCGTATTTGAAGGTGTTTAATAACGATTTATATCTATATAATATATAAATATGTGTTGTCTGATAAACCATGTCAAAATGCACAGCTTCCGAAGCATAAAAGAAGCTACTGAAAAGTTAAAACAGTAATCTGGTAATTTTCCCGGGGATGAGGCATTTGAACAGCTTTTCGGCCCGGTGAGGGGGGAATTTGAACAAAAATTTTCCAAAAATTCAAATGCCTTGGGGGTTGCCCGGGGGGATGTTCAAGCTTCGATTTGACTGGTACATTAAAATGAGCGTAAATTGTAATATACCCTTGGATTCAACGGAACACAGAATTCGCTAAGGGTTTTGGCATTTAATTTCCCTTACCTTTCTAGGGTCTTCAGGGCTTTTAGGTTACCCACGCGTCGGTCCTTGTGATTCTGATCACTCTCGAAGATGTGTCAAGTAGACGTCAATAAATTTTACTTCTCCCTACCTGATTTGCCAGAGGTCACCCGCTTTTTCTTCTCCTTTCTCTCCTCCTTTTCCTTCCGGTGTTTTGGCATAGCCAGAAAAGGCCGCTCAGCTGTGTCAAGTTAAACAGTAAAACAAGCAAGAAAGGTCAAGAAGCTCAAGCGGGCACGCTTACGTGTCCTCAAGGTCACTGAGAGGTCTTTAGAGGTTAATTGTTTAATAAATAGTCCATAAATGTTGACCGCGTGACCATATATAAAATTTAACTATAACAATATTAATAAGAGGACTCCTTAATAGAAAGGAATGCCTAACACAATCATTCAAACACACACTGATGATAATTTACTCCTAACCAAAAAGCGCTATGAAAAAGAAAGACCAACTACTATTAAACACCCACCTGCCATTTCCTAAAGAGTAGCCGCTTACTTATGCTTTGAATGTAGTAAGTTTACGTGAAGACATGTCTATTATCAAATACTTGTTCACTAGTATGTTCATTGATGAAAATTTACTAACTAAATCACTGCTACAAAGACTTACTCCACACGCCCCAGAAACACGAGCTTCTAGGAGAAGTTTGAGATCGCTTGAGGAATCTGCATCAGCTAATGAATGCACCTCATTACAACCCACAGCATAGAGGGGACAGGGTCGTCCTTCCTTTGTACACATAGGCGTACGAGCCGGGGGGGCGAGGGGGGCTGCAGCCCCCCCAGTTACAGAAATTTTTGAAATTTTTCGGGCAAAACGCTGATGATTCGGGCAAAAGTACTCGGGAGAAAATACTCTAAAAGAAAAATACTCTAAAAGGTTGTCAAAGCCAGACTTGAAGGCTACTTTCTCTGACGTTTGCCTTGTCAAGACCAGGTAATTTGTTTTGGAAAAGCCATATATCGTTTACATGTGTATCGTAGAAATCCACGAGATGGATATTACTTCCATGACCAAAAGAATGACAGAATCAAAACAAACGAAGACCTAGACTTTTTTGTGGTGGCTCTGACCAAAGCCGTTTTCAATGGCTCCACAAAGAGCTGTTTTAAAATTTTCTTGAACTTCACGTACGAGAAATAATTTACTGTTTCTTTTATAAGTTTTGGATTTTACTAGGCAATCTATAGAGTATCCGAGGTTTCAAAATAACTACAGTTTGAATCCCGATCTCTCGAACCCTCATTTTTTTCGAACCACCCGATAACTCGAAACGTAAGTCGTTTCCCTCTCCTCAGTCACCTGTAATTTTAGTTACCCCAGATTTCTCCAAATATCCGATTTTTCGAACCAATTTTCGTTTCCTCTGGAGGTTCCAAAAATCGGGATTCAACTGTAATTTTGGAATGAAAATACGTTCATTAGACGTCAGAATGTGAAGGTTTTTGTTTTTACTGCGGTTTGAGTGCTTTTGTACAACACACGCTTTCGGGCATTGTGTTATTTTTTCGGGCAATAAGGTCACCGCCCCCCCAGGTCCAAAGGTGCCCGTACGCCTATGTCGTGGTGGTCTTCACAGGAATGAAATGAGGTAGAAGGTGAAAGAGCATCGACTTGCCAAATCCAGTAGGTAGTACTCCAATAACATCCTGACCTTCCAGCATATATTCGAAACACTTCATTTGAAGAGGTCTTAAATTCAGAGATGGAAAATTACCGTTATTTAAAGAAAATTCGACTCGACGAAGCACTGACAAAAACTTTGGTTTACTCGAAGAGGCCGCCATCTTGAAAGTTCCGTTTAACATATGTTAATTTAGTACACCCAATATATTTGGGTGTTCTGAGATCATGTGACCAGCCGATCCCAGGGCCTTTTCCCCGCCCCGCCCCACCCAGGAAAGGTCCTGGGAACGAGGGTTGGGCAGCAACCGATCAAGCACGTGCGAGAGGCAACAGAGATCGATATGGCGCTGCAGTCCGCACTGAATAGATGTAATAACCTAAGAACACAAAATGTATATATAAAGCAGTAATAACTTATCGAGCGAACTGCGAGCTTGAATGGAAACTTCCACGAAAGAAAACGATCAGGTGAGGAGCGAGACGAGATCAAAAATATGGCGGAAGGGTATGGATCCGCGAGAGGAGACTGGGGTAAATAGGCTTCGTGTACGAGAAAACAGTTTCGGTTCTTAACAGCAAGGCGGTTACTGAGGTTCGACATGTCACGAGCCGCCTCATGTTACATGGTATTATCAAGTCTTTACTGCTTCGCATTACATGGATTTATAGCCATTGGGACAACCAAAAAAAAACTTATTTCGAGATTCAAGTAACATGACATGCTGATATCACATTACTTCCTTGGCATACGGTCCGGCGCGCGAGGAAATTTGATTGCTGACCAATCAGGATTCAGCAGGCGGGAAAAACTTTACTGTCCTGACGTCAATGTAAGTTTACAGGAAAGGCATTGAAGCCAGGCAACTTTTGTCGCTGGAGATGGCACTAAATATTCACGAAAAGGGATTTACAATTGTCAAAACCCTATCAGTTCTTAAAATGTGAAAAATATGAAGAAGTTTGTGTCTCCAAGCTTCTAATTTGGCGCCAAATCTGAGTCGCCGGCGTCCGGCATGGCAACTCGCTCGTAGTTCGTCGAGTGTCGCCAGGTAGGGTGATAGTTGTCTTATTTTGAACAAAATATCCTGTTTCTCGTCAAACTAAACCCGGAATTCTCGAGTTAACTATTAGAAGAAGCCAAAGCAACTTTAGCATTGTCTCTATTTTTGTTACCTGCGAAGAAAAAGGCTATTATCGTGTCGTTTCGGTAGGACAGCTAAGTTTTGACTGCCGCTCGTACTGCGGGCTCAGCCGCCGTATGCAAGGTTATTTCGACCTATTTCGACATATTTCGACCCTGGGTTCGATGTCGTTTTCGACGTATGCATACGCTCGTCAATATGTCCCGAAATAGTAATTTTGCTACAGATGGCGCCGCCACGGAACCACGGAGAACCACGGAGTATATATGATTCAGCCTGATCGCTAATTTGGAGAGGAAATCCCGCTCGATTATTCGAGATTTATTGATGCTTTCGCGTGGAGATTGGTCTGTTGACCTTGGTAGCCCGCCTTTACTTCTTTTATAGTGGAAGATACCTCTTATTGCCAAAAAACAGGATATCGCGCGAGGAAAAAATGGCCGTTTTAAACCAGGCCAGGATGAAACGAGGAGGCATTCAAGCTAAAGGTATGGCAGTGTTGTCACTTACATTATTTTGATTTTTTTAACACCATTTAAAAACCCTGAATAAATAATTCTAAGATAAAACAGCTCCCACGCGTGCCATGATGGCAAGCAAACTAGCTGAGCAAAACTTAGCTGAGGCAAAACGCAGGTAAAATAGACCAGATATTGACCAGGACAAAGCAATAGACAATGGTATTAAGGCGAAAACAATATTTTTTGTGAAACTATTTGATAAATATTTTGACTCTTTTGCAGTTTAAGTTTGCTTGTAACTTCACTTACATATTCGGCTCTGTTGTTCATAAAATAATTTCACTAACAGTGCGTCTGGGCTGCCTGTGCTGTGCTGTGAATCTACGTCACAACTCTGAGCATGTCGATCTTGTGATCATTAGCGCGGGTCGACTGCAAGAAAATAGGATTTTCAGGTTCTTATTTATTCAAATCGAAAATTTTTTCACAGAGGCTCATTACGCGAAATATAGGATCAGATCATCAGTGAGAAAATAAACTTTTTCCTAAAGTTACGGGCACTTTAAGATTTCTCAGGGTCCTCGTTACTATGCCTGTCAGGGCCATCAACATGGTGCACTTATAATAAGTTTTACACGTGGCAAACGTAATACTGTATGTAATAATACTCACGCGACCTTCTCAAAGTAACAAAAGTGCATTTGAACGAATCACAACTGTTAAAGATAATTTATTTTTCTTAACAAGATACCGGAAGTTACGTGTGACATGATTGACGTTTCAGTTGTAATTAAGATCCCGGATTAAAGAAAGAGAGCGCTTACGCCATTAAAAAAAGCAAAAAAGTTGTGGTTTTTTTTTCGTCTGGAGAAAACTACGGAAATTTCGTAGCTTTTTGGAACCTAAGAAGTAAACATTATTCTGGTCCTTCGAGCCGGATAAAAGGCTTAAAAAAACTTGGAAATTCTTAACTGAGGAGAGAATGGAAAAAAGGTTTTGGACGTGGACTGAGTGGATTTATGTGGCGCTCCTGTAGTGGTTTGTGTGGCGCTCGTAAAACAGTGTTTGTTTCTGTCAAACGGTGAGGAAAATTTTTGTGGATTCTGCATAGGAAAACCGTGGAAACGTGTCGGAAACAGGGGAAAATTCAGCGGAAGACCCTACGATGGAAACTAGAAGCTTTAAAAGCGGAAAAACTAAAATTAAAAGCAGCGATAACAAGACAGCTAAACGAATTAGCGGGTCGGTTTCTGGCGTCAACGGTGGCGTTGAACCAAGAAGTCTTGCAGAAATAGAGGGAATTAACGCTACTTTGGAGCGTTTGGAAACAATTAAAGGGAAAACGTTTGAAATGCTGGAAGAATTACGGACATTGTATCAGCAACAGAAGGACACTAAAAGGCAAGTTAAAGTTTGAAGACGAAGCGGACGAGCTAAACGAGCCAATTGAAGTTGAAGCTAGCGCCGCTCGTCTTGTCTTGACAACAATTACACGGAGTATTCATCCCGTAAGTCCACCTTCTTACTCAAGTAACTCTAACACCAGTCTACCGCATAGAAATGGTGATAGTGGTTGGAATAATCTGGAAAGAATTTGCCATTCCAACATTTGGCAGGAACAAAACTGAATTTCAGCACTGGAATGCAACGTTTACAATTTGTGTAGATGCACTGCAATGTCTGCTCAGTTCAATATGTTAAGATTGAAGGCATGTTTAGCGAGCAAAGCTTTAAAACGATCAAAGGTGTTCAGGATACAGCTATTTCAGTTAAGGTTGTCGGATAAGAGTTTTAAGCTTAAAGGCAAGACCGAAAGGTAGTATGGCGTAGGTTCTTTAATTTTTTTCGGAGGCGCGACCGGTAGGATGGAAGAAGAAAACACTATAAAACATTTGCCTGCGTGTTTTAAAAACGAAAAACAAAAACTCGCACGATTGGTATTGCCTCCGAAACGTGCCTCTGTTTGACAGTATTACTAGATTAAAAGCCTACTTATTGGAGAGATGCACAGAGGACCGTCGACCGCCGTCAAGTTATGAAGCACGCCTGCATGTCAAGGTTGCGACAGCATCATAAACTCCCAGAGTTTTAACTGCGTTGTTGGGCAAGGATGTTGGTAAGGAACTTTTAAATTTCTCGCCCGTCACATCAAACATTCTCAGTGCGAGTAAGAGTCCGATTATTATTTAAAAGATATTATTTTGTCCCAATTTTACACTGTAAAGTTTGTAAGAAAAAAGAAAAAAAGAAAAATTAAAGTTATTAAGTTATTATTATTAATTATTTTCGTCAATGTGTTTCTTCAAATATTTCAATAACGTCATTAGCAGTTAACTCACTCGAAACTCACGGGCTCCACGTGCATACACGTAGTGTGTGTTGCTTATGCCGCTTTTACAGGCTTTTACCGAGTAGAAAATTAAAAAATCTTCTATTCATACAGTAGTGAAGAAAATCATTAGGGAGTTTTAGCAATAACGACGGCGACAGCGGGGAGGACGCTTTGTAAAAAATGAATTTATATTTTACCTTCGAATGTCGTAACTCTGTTTATCTTTTTTTCGGCTCGTGAGCGGGCGGAATTCAACAAATCCTGCAATCTGATTGGTTCCTGGAGCGGGCGGAATTCTCTCATACGGACCGCTACAGCGGGCGGAATCCATCGAGTTGATCTATTTTCGTGAATGAATTAGCGGTTATCGTCAATCTTTCGCCCTTTTTACACTTCAAAAAACGATGAATTAACGCAAGTTTACCTCTATTCACCTTTAGATTGCAAGGAAAGTTACTGTAAGTAAATTCAATTGAAGTTTTTGAAGTTGTGAGAATTTGTTTGGTTGTTTGTTGCTCGGCGCTGTAATGGCGCGTAATCCTGTGTGTCTCTCTGTACAGTTTTAAGTAAAAACTGAGTCAATTTCAGTCGAGTTTCCCTCTCTAATCGTTGCTGTACTTCAGAGAATTGCTGTGGAGTACACTTAACGAATTTTCTCGTTATCTGCTACTCAATTTACGGTAGAAAAGTCTAATTCAGTCTAGTGATTCGCAGTGATCGACAAAAACTGTTTTTGAAGTACAACTTCAAACTTTGAACAAAAATTCACACCTGGAAAACAATTTTGGAGACCTAGCTAGGGAACTAAATGCACTAACATAAAGTAGTTCGAAATAATTCTGTTCTTTAATACATCTTTCTTCGTATAGTATCTGATTTACTCGTTCTTTCGCTCGTTAGATGTTTTGCGAATGGTTTGTAGACGGCGCATAAGCCGATTTAATGGCAAAGTTGCGTAAACAAACGCACTTGTAAGCCAGTTTACGGCAAGAAAAAAAAGATAAAAATGTTATTGGCCGGCTTAGGGTCGGTCCGTATAGGGAAAAACTGTGACCTCGGGCTTGAAAATGCTGCCCTCGGCCTGCGGCCTCGGGCAGCATTTTCAAGACCTCGGTCACAGTTTTTCCCTATACGGACCTCCCAGCCGGCCAATAACATATATAAATCTGTTCAGTACGCCTTACGGTATAAAAATTTGCTCAAGCTGAACATGTACCGACAGCGATCATTTCCAAAAGAAGATACGAGAGATTAGCCATTGCGTTTCGCGTTCTCCAAAAATACATAGAACTTTAAAATCTTTTCACGCTGTTGTTTGCAGACGATGGGAAAGAAATGTACAGAGATTCAAAACGCACGTGCATAGCTATTGTTTTGGCTATGAAGGGCAATTTTGTTGAGCTGTGTATTGATATTGAATAGAGAAAATTTCAGGTTAATTGTACATTTCATAAGCCCGTGAAAAATCGATTCAGAAGCAGAACCGATTCAAACAAACCGTTTTTTTAGACTAAAACGATCTCGTTTCAGATAATAGAAGAAAATTGCTAACGCAAAATCTGATCCCGTTTTCAGTGTACACATCATGCGCAATTTCTGACAGTGTCTTTTCGGGGTGTTCAAGCACTGCCTCCATAATGAAAAATTCCACGTGCGGGTGCATGGCCACACTGTTTATCGGTCTTCCGATGGTATCTGCTTTCACTTCTCCAAAATTTAAAACTTTTGAGACATATCGTTTGATTGTTTTTGGTGACATCCTCAAAGCAGCTGCTATCTCATCTACTTGATATCCTCAAATTTCTTTCATCCAAATGGCTCGCCATCGTAGGTCTTCACTTTAGCGGCGAGGCATAGCGTGGTTTTGATGAATTTATTCAGAAAAGAATCCCACATAACCTTGCCGTCTTGTCCTTCTAGCTTTATGCTTTGACCCGACAACGTTAATTGAAATAGCTGTGTATTCTGAAGCAGCTTATGAGGCGGCTAAGTCGAGGCCTATTGAGAAAATACGGTGGAAATCGTCGGGAAAATTCAAAATCATGTAGCCGTGTTAACCAAAATGAAACCAATCAGAGAAGGAAATGCCAAAGAATTGGAAAGTTTGTCAGACATGATAGAGCGGGCAGTGATTAATCTTCAGGAAAACAATCGAGCGGCGGATTTAGAAGCAAGAAGTTTGTATACCATTATCCTTGAAAAACTACCAGAGAAGTTATTGTCCCAATATTTTCGCTGGGTAAAGGAACACCGAAGAGTCGAGTCTCTCATTACGCTCAAAGACTGGACTGCCGAAGAGGCTGAATACCAGATTCAGGCCACTGAAATTAAACACGGTTTAATGTCAGGAAATACAAATGGAAAATTGCATGACAGAAGAGTAAGTCATATGGAATCAACCAAACTGACGATAAAAAAGGAAGGGACATGCAAGGTTAGTGGTGCAAGCCCTGCTGTTTGGAACTGTGATGTCTTTAAGAGCAGAAGTATTCAGGCATCACGGAGAATGCCTGAACATCATTAATTATTCATATAACCAGTGAAGGGGCGGCAATTTTTAATATATGCGTGCCATGAAAATGCCCTGAATAAGAGAAGAAAGGCTCCAAATTGGCGCACTCGAGTTGATAAAACTTGCTTTTCTGACTTGCACGCGTTTATAACTTCAACTTTCACGGGCTGCTTTTTTGAAGAAGAAGGTTGTATCGTAAATTTAAGCTACTAAGCAAGTGGATATAGCAGGTATAAGGGCTGGCTTTTTTGCGCTTAAAATGGGCAAAAATCGGCCATTTTTAGTATGAAGACCGTTTTCAGAAGCGAATTTCAGACAATCTTATTGGCCTTCCCAACTTTCACGCACGGCAAATGAAAAATGGCTCTTTTCTGAAACAAACCCCCTTTCGACTTTGAAAACTGGTCTACAGGAACCTTCGGCTTTTTAAGTTTGAAAACTACTTGTCCGAGTTGTGTTTGAAAATGGCGCGTTTTCAATGGAAGAGCTATTATCTTAACCAGACGTCTGCATAACAATGGCTCTCAAAACTAACAATACCCATTCAGGAAAACCACTCGACTGTAAAATATTCACAATTACCGCGAAATACAAAGTATGTGGTCGGCGCAGCTGATTCATTCGAAACCCTGTCGCGCAATGACTCGCGTAAGCAAACAACTATGTTGAGAATCAACCGAACTTAAACTGCGCAAATGTTTAATAAACAGGCTTTACAGGCGGTACGAACACTGCGATCAAAGAATGCGCTTGGTCATTTTCAAAGACATTCGATCGAACGCGTTCCAAGAACAACCCCTTCTGTTCGTTTTCTTTGAATCAGTTCGGTCTGATGCAACAAAGCAAACTCTTTCCAAACGCTTGTTTTCCTCGCGCGCAGCGATATTTTAGGGCGCACGATTTCAGCTTTCTTTATATACGGATCAATAATAAATTTTTATAACCAGTTTTTGTTTTTCTCGGAGAAGCGGTAAATTTACATTTGAGTGGTGCGAACAGGCTAAACAATAGCGAGAACAATATACGAAACGTTTATTGTTTCGATGCTCCGCCTTCTTCAAGTTAATGAGCGAGGCCATATTCCCTACGGGAAAAAGCGCGCATTTATCTTAACCAATGAGACTCGCCTCCTGGCCTTTATTGAATAATGGTAGGTAATATGACAGATCTAAGAACTGCAAGTAAATGTCCCGAGAACAATAGGCATTCTCCGCGATCTGCGATGAAACATGGGCTACTGCAAAGAAGCTAGGACTCTGTTACAGGTGTTTGGGTGATGATCACCATGGTGGGGTGTGCCCCAGAAGTAGAGTGTGTAATATTGATGGTTGCAGGGAACAGCACAACCGGCTGTTACACAGTAATCGAAATGGAACCAAGCCTCAGTTTCTTCCTCTGGGGAGCCAGCCTCACGGAAGCCAACTGCAGGGAACCCAGTCACAAGAATCCAGCCTCGGGCACCCAGTCACAAGAAACTCAGCCACAGGCTAAGCAGCCGCAACCAACGCAGCCTCAGTTAACAAGAACAACTCAAGGAAGAAGAGAAATCCAGTTAATCATAAATGACAACACTCTGGTAGAGAGAACTCAAGGGCAAGGCACTGACAGCACGCTTAACAGGGAGGGGGATGCTAAAGTCAATTCAACTACGCTCAAGATACAAGGAAAGACCCAGACAGATACAGTGCCACTGCGAACTGTTCCAGCAATCCTGATGTACGGCAAGAAGAAAATGCTTATAAATTGTTTCTTGGATGAAGGTAGTAACACCACATATGTTAATGAAGGTGTAGTTGAAGAGCTCGGTGTTTAAAGGGGAAAAGGAGTTAATAACTGTGAACGTTGCTACTGATCAGCAAGTTAGTTTTCCTTCCATGTCATTCACGATTGGTGTAGAAAGTGTTGATGGGTGTGTGGAAGCTAAGATTGTAGCTCAGTCCTCCGAAAAAATTTGTGGTGGGATGAAAGCAGTTGACTGGGTTGGGATAAAGAGCAACTTGCAACATTTACAAGACATACCATTCCCAAAGCTTGCGAACCGGGGATCAAGATCAACGTGTTGCTCGGAACTGATTACTATCATTTGATGGACCCTAAAAAAGGAAGTGCTTAGTGGAGCCGGGGAGCCATGTGCAAGACTATGGCCTGCAGGGTGGACTGCAGTGGGGAGGATAAATATGGAGAACACAGGAGCAGATCACAACACCAGTTTGTGTCATACGTATCACATGCAACCGTTTGTTGAAGTAATACCAACAGAAGAACAGTCTGATGACTTGAACACAATTTTGAAGCGCTTCTGAGACCTAGAGACCATGGGGATCACACCTCTGAGATCAGTGATGACTTCTAATGAATCAGTTGCTTGGCATAAAGTCAGTTCGTCTATTCAGTTCGAGAATGGCCATTAGGTAGTAAGTGTTCCTTGGCGGATGAACGACCAAGTCTTCCAAACAACAGGCCTTTGGCTGAGAAGCGCTTAGAGTTAACAGAACAAAATTGGAGAAGTACCCAGAAATAACAGAGGCCTATCAGAAGGTTATTGAAGAGTATTTAGAGAAGAATTACATCCGCCGATTGCCGCTAGATGAACCTACACCCACCACAGAATGGCTACTTCCTCATTTTCCAGTAGTACGCGCCGACAGGACCACAAAGAAAACGAGGATCAGGTTTGATGCGTCAGCGAAGTTTCAGGGAAAGCGTTTGAACAGTGAAGCATTACCGGGACCGAATTGCAGGCAGACATGTTTAGTATTCTAGTCAGATTTCGAAAGGAACTTGTTGCCCTTATGGGTGACGTAAGTCAACTGTATCAGCAGCTTGTCTTGCTTCTGGAAGACAGCCCAGTACACAGATTTCTATGGAGGTATCTGTATAAGAGCAACGAACCAGAAGTCTACAAATTCTTGCAATACGTGTTTGGAGGGTGTTATTGTCTTTTTTGTGCGCAGTATGTATGGCAGAAGCAAGCGGATGATCATAAAGCAGAGTACCCTCTACCAGCTGAAGCTGTGAAGAATAATTGTTACATGGATGACCTCATACCTTCAGTGGAGACGGTTGAAGGAGCAAAGGAGATGCGACAGCAGTTAACCGAACTTGGGGATAAAGCAGGATTTCACATTCGCAAGTAGATATCTCAGAAGCCTGAAGTTATCATGAACATACCTGAAGCTGACCGAGCCACAAAGGTGGACCTTGAGAGGAGCGAGTTCCCAGTTACGAAGACCTTGGGAGTAGTGTGGATAGTTCAAGAAGACAAGTTCTCATTTTCATTTGTTCCACCTCCAGAAGAATTGGTATGAACGAAGAGAAACGTGTTGAAGATAACTGCTTCTATTTATGACTCCTTTGGATTTCTAACGCCGTTCTTAGTGCGAGCTAAAATGCTGATGCAGGAGGCCTGGATGGAAGCTATTGGATGGGACGAAGAGTTACCATACCATTTGAAAGCGAAATGGAAAACGTGGTTCAAAGAACTCGGAGAACTTGCTGCCATTCGTGTACCACGGTGTCTAAAGGAAGAGAAAGAGGTTCAGGAGGTTACTATCCACACGTTTAGTGACGCGTCCGAGAAAGCCTACGCCGCGGCATCGTATGTACGCCATGAGTATGAAGATGGGACAGTAAGCACAAGGTTAGTCGCAGCAAAGTCAAGGTTGGCACCATTAAAGTCCATGAGTATTCCACGGTTAGAACTCATGGGAGCACTGGCTGGTCTCAGACTAACATTGAAGATTTGTGCAGCATTGGAGATTCCCAGCAACAAAGCCACATTCTGGGTTGACAGCGTAAATGTTGGTTTTTAGGTCCAAGGACAGAGTCGGAATTTTAAACCGTTTGTATCGCACCGAGTTGGAGAAATTCATGATGAGTCCAGTCCAGACCAATAGTGGTACGCTCCGACAAAACTTAACCCTGCTGATTTAGGAACTCGAGGAGCCTTTGTCCAAGACTTAGCAACGGACGATTGTTGGTGGCATGGACCCTCATTTTTACAATGTGGAGAAGATGAGTGGCCAGAAAGGAAATTTGGAAAAGCGCCAGAAGCTTACAAGGAAGTTAAGTCGGAGAAACGAGGACAGTTTGAGAGAAACGAACCAGACAACAGTGCATAGCGCGATTATGTGGAAACAATCAAATCAAAGGGCGAACCAGACCCAACGGATTATTCAAAATGGTACCGGATCCAGTCAAAAGGAAAGCTAGAGATCGGGATCTCTTTGGTGCGGGTGACCGGTTGGATTAATCGATTTTTGGCGAATGCCAGAAAGCATCAAAACGATCGAGTACGTGGCGAGTTAACTCCAAGAGAACTTAGGCAAGCAGAAGAGCAAATTATCACGACGGTTCAGCAAGAGTGTTTTCCTGACGAAATACAAGCACTTAAAGACAACAAGCCTCTTCCCAACAAGAGTACTTTACTAAAGATTACGCCGAAGCTCTATGGGGGACTCCTTAGATCAAACACGCGACTGCGATATTCAGATGATTTGCCAGACGAGACGAAGTTTCCAATCATCCTTCCAAAGAATCACATCGTTACCAAGTTAATTGTGAAGTATCACCATGAGACGGAGGGTCACGAGATGGGAGTGAACTTTACATTGAATCATTTGCGTGAAAAGTACTTTGTTGTTCAAGGACGACAGCAAGTAAAGAGATGTATCGAGGAATGTGCGGAATGCAACAGGCGATTCAGGGACTGTCCCGCAAAACAGCAGATGGCACCATTACCCAGAATTCGATTAGAGATGACTCGGAGACCGTTTGCCAATTGTGCAACAGATTTCGCGGGACCTTTCTACACAATGCAAGGACGAGGCAGACCACGGATGAAGCGTTATTTATGCCTATTTGTGTGTTTACAGACACTATTGCCACTTAGAAATGGCCATTTCCCTGGAGACTGATTCGTTCTTAAATGCGCTGACACGTATGGTGGCTCGACGAGGGTAGCCTAAATTGATGCTCAGCGATAATGGAAGCAACTATGTTGGAGCAGCGCGAGATATCAAGGAGCTCGTGGATTGCATGGACCAGGAAAAAAAAAATCAAAGGCTGATTTCCAACAAAGTAATCGACTGGTAGTTCAACCCACCAGAAGCACCATACTTCGGCGGTGTATTCGAAAGAATGATTAAAGCGGCCAAGAGAGTACTTTATGCAGTGTTAAAAGATGCAGACGTCGACGATGAGGAGTTACAAACAGTGTTTACAGGAACTGAGAGTCTGCTAAATTCCAGGTCTCTTGCTACAGTCAGTGGAGATGTCAATGATGAGCTTGTGTTGATCCCAAAGCATTTCCTAATTGGAAAAATGGGTGGAGACAGAGTATGGAGTAGTTGGATGCGAGAGTATTTAACCAGTATTGGTTCACGACACAAGTGGTGTCTACCCACGGAGAATATCAAAGTGGGAGACGTGGTTCTAGTTATTGACCCAGACCTACCAAGAAGACACTGGAAGCTCGGACGAATCGAGGCAGTGTATCCAGGTCGAGATGGATTGATCAGAGTGGTAGACGTGAGAACTGGAGGAGCTGTGAAGCGACGACCGATTTCCAGACTTTCACTTTTGGAAGCTGAAGTGACTTAAGTGAGCTGAACTTTGATACCAGTTTGTAAGAGATTTGCAACACGAAAACTTACAGGAACATCGGAACAATTTTTCATATTTATTGTCAAGAAAAATTACAGGAACATTGGAACAATTTTTTCATAGTCAACGTTGGATAAAAAAAAGCAGTCATTGTTGGATTTTCAAATCATTGTAAATCCAGGAGGGGGAAAATGTTACAGATAATTCATTTTCTTACAAGATACCGGAAGTTACGTGCAACATGATTGACGTTTTAGTTGTAATTAAGATCCCGGATAAAAGAAAAAGAGCGCTTACGCCATAAAAAAGGAAAAAAAGCTGTGTTTTTTTCGTCTGGGGAAAATTACGGAAATTTCAGAGCTTTCTGGAACCCACATGGTGCAGAATGGCTTTTTTTTTAAGGACATATACTTACTTGCTGGCATAAATTAATTTTGTCTCACTACAGCTCCCATGTGGATTCTCGATGAAGTCTAATTGGATGCGGTTTATCTCTTTCAAATGCAAATTTAAGAGTGACTTTCTGAGAATGTCGAGAATCGGAAGACACCGGCGAAAAATCGATTTTTCTTTTATTTCGCCAAAACATACCTTTGGGTGAACTTATTCAAGGAAAAATAGCTTAAAGCTCCAACGATTAGAAGATCCACACCTGCGTGTGCGACAGCAAATGTAAACATTGTCGACCTTGTCGAATTTTATGGCCGTTTATGCTCGCTGTGTTACTGGAAATATTTTAAGAACAACTCAAAAGGACACTGGGAAGTTAAAAATAATTTCTATAGCGGCAGAAGGATCATAAATGACGGTGAGTCGTTGTTTCCTGTTTTAAACCGTCGACTTCCAAAGAGCAACCTCGTGATTTGCATAAAGTTGAACTCGCTTACATGCTGTAACATTTTATTTTACTGACGGGGAACATTTTATTTCCCAGAGCTATAACTTTTCTGGTGAAAAAACCAATAACCAAGGTTTCCTAAAATATAAATATTTTGACCAAATGATATATACCAGTGGCCATTTATCCTAGTCGAAGTTGGCCCTTATTTGTTCCTTGCCAAGTGTTACAAATGGCGGCTGTACAAATACTCTTCGTTAAAAGCTGTAAACAAAACTTCAAGAAACGTACTACACGATTTTAAAGTATAAGAATAAAATAACAATTGTGCCAAGTTTCGTTTTCATAGGATTTTTTTACGCCCCTGATGTTTTCGTAAAGAAGCGTGAAATTTGAAGATTTTAAGTTGCGAAAACCGCCATTATATGCAAATTTGGAACTTTCTTAGATTTTGGCCGCAAAATAAATGGTTGGAACTTTAAACTATTTTTCCTTGAATAAGTTCACCCAAAGGTATGTTTTGGCGAAATAAAAGAAAAATCGATTTTTCGCCGGTGTCTTCCGATTCTCGACATTCTCAGAAAATCACTCTTAACTATGATTTCTTGCAGTTGCGAATACCCGAGGGACTGAATCGTCCATCAACTGTACAAGCAGTCAACAGACAATAGAGTTCCGAGCAATCCCGAAGCTTTACTTTTACGATCATATGATAATATGATAACTGTATCTCATTGGCGCCGGACAGCTGCGCTAAATCTTGATTAAATGCCGGTAGTATTTCCACGAATCGGTTTTGTAGGCATCAGAAATAAAGTTATCAGCGGTTTCAACAAAATTGTAAGCCTTCCTGCGGGAATCAATCTTGTCCTCTCTCAAACTTCAATGAGCAGAGGCGGCCAGTTTTAGTTGTTTTCGAATTTCACTCACAATTTCTGTCTTTGTTCCAGAACTGATCAATCATTCGTGCGATACTCGCAGTTAAAAGCACTCGCCGTCCGAAGACTTTAGCACGCTCTCCCGCTCATGTTTGGAAATTGCTGAAGATCGTGATTACTTAATAATAGCTCGCAGATCAATCATGAATCAACATGTTAGCTTAAATTATGTCATCAGTGACAGTTGTTCAGGCGATTTTAGCGACTGTTATGCTTGCGGCACTTTTAGAAGCTTCTATTGTGTCATCCAGATGTCAATACTTTAGCGAGTTCTCCCGCTCACGTTTGGAAGTTGCTTAAAATCGTAATTACTTAATAATAGCTCACAGATCAAACATAAATCAAAATGCTAGCTTAAAGCATGTCATCAGCGACAGTTGTACAGGCGATTTTGGCGACTCTTACACCTAATCGTGCACTTTTATCATTGTTTTCTTTTATGCAGTGCTGGACAAATTGTGACATAAACATTAATCCGAGAATCTCAGGCTTAAAGCGTGGTTTGCTCTCTCAGGATTATGTTGCTCTAAAACTTTAGTAGGAAGATAGCAAAGTAACTGAAATGATTTTGATCATGTAGTGGCACTAACTATGGTGGCACTTACTAGCCGAATCCCCTAAAGGTCAGCATGAGGCGCAGAAAGCAATTCCGCAAACTTTCCCAGCGGCTCGTGGCTTTTTACACATGCAACTACAAAAATTTCGATTTGGCTTTAACGTAACGGTCAGAGGAACTAGTGAGAGGAGAAGTTGGAATGGCCGCTGCGGTCGCTTTATATAAGAAATGCAAAAAGAACAATAAAATCAAGATTGTTCGAAGGCCCGGCGCCCTATATCTTTTACAACTAAATGATCAAAACTGATCTGTCAGCGTGATCTGTAAACATCGCTTTCGTCGTTCTCAGTTTTCGTGGTGTGTACAGTCTTACAGGCTGGTTTATATTTATTTTTCGTTCGACAAATAAGCGAAGTGTTTCATTCAAATCGGTGTGCAAAAGTTCAAATCGGGCAACGATAAACGAGTTCACTAAAACTCAAAAATTCATCAGTACTTCAGAAGGCTTTAGTAGCCGCCTCGACGAAAATTTCCCGGCACTTATGTTGCTCTTCCCTCCGAGCAAAATTTGAAAGATTACTCGGAACACGGGAAAAGTTAGTTACAACTTCAAATGTTTATCTCACAGTGACAACGCCGCACTCTGAGTCACTCCAAATGTATTTCCTCACTCTGATGATAGTTTACAGATAGTCGGCCGCACTGATCGTAAATGTTCGTCAGAGATCGCAGCAAAATCGGGCAGACTGAAAAGTACACTTTTAACCATTACTGAACACCCAAGGGAGCAGTGAAAGTGTTGCTTACGCAAGATTCATGAACTCAGAAAAGCGAAGTGCATACATATTTATGAGTAAACTGGCTCATTATGTGATCCGAAACACAAGAAACACAAATTCCAAGTAGATTCCTTTCCGCTGTTCTTGGCATTTCAGCTTGGTATCTGAATTCACTTTAAAAAGAAACTTTTGCAGGTTACAAGTTCATAAAAAGCTGGACCAGAAACTAGAAATTTAAGATAGAAAACGAGCAGTTTTCATTTCTCATATAAAATGGCTCTAAAATCATTCCCATTTTCACTCAAATTTCCAATAATTTTTACAAGTCGTTTCTATCTCCTGAGCGTCTCGATTAAATAAGTGTACTTTCGTCTTCATTTTGCAGCCTACAAATAGGGACTTCTTCAACCTAGAGCCATTTAAAACGAGGATTAAAGTTAGCTGTTCGCCCATTTTTGACGCCATTTCTTTTAAATTGTTGATTGTCCACTTTCAAATTTCGCGCTTCATCGCGTCACTCTTATGCTAATTCATGCTTAATGAGGTGTGAATATTAATGATGTCCGGCCATTATCCAGAGTTAAGCTGTATTTTCGTTTTGCGTGCAAAATGAAATTTTTGTTTCTGTTCACTTTCGAAGGGAATATTCAATGCGCTAAAAAAGGTAGTACGTCTGGCGCCAGCCATGGAATGACGGTAATAAATAAGATCGTGTTTATTTCGCCAGAAGCAATGGTGGAATTTTTTCGAGAAAAAAATTAAAATCTCAGCGCTCGTCAAAAACCCCTTTAACATATGTAAATTTATATTCGTTTGAATGGTCAAGGTATTTTTTCCTTAGACGTAAACAATGTAATCATTGAATCACGCAACTTGTACTGTTCACTTTCACTATGTGACAAATAAGAGCGATCACAATGTGGAATCGATCACGCAACTTATGATCTGTTGCCCTTCAATATACTAAAATCCAGAGCTTTGTAGCGTGCGCTGTGGAGATAAATTTGGCTTGGAATTTAACTGGAACGGAGCGCTTAACCCTGTACTATGATTCTGTGGAGGAATTGGGGTGGCTGGCATACTTTAAGTGTGGTTTTTTTCGCTTCGAGCAGGAGTGACTTCAGAACCGAGTATGTAGCTTTTACTCTTCGTACGAGAGGAAACTCAAAAAGCGATAAATCGCTTAAAAGGTTTAGGATCGCGCTGAAACGCAAGATGACTATAGAAAAGACAACAAGGCATTCAGGTCAGTTATTTTTATTACAAAATTTACTAAAATTGAGGCTAAAATGTCTATTGACGTTTTTCTCAATACAAACCCTTTGTAACATAACACCTCCATATGCTGAAAGGCGAGAATCACGTTTCGCGTAATGAAAGTCGGTTGTTATATAACAGTAGATGACGGCGGTAACTATGTCACATTTCACGAGCTGAACGTTCGAGTAAAGGTTAATAAAATAACAAAAGCGCAGTCGGACATTGTGAGTAACCGTGAGTTTTCAAGCGCGGTTACAACCGCACGGCGGTTCTTGTTATACATTGAACGAAAAAAAAATGGAAGTCATGTTTTTGCTTCTTCACTGCAAGCAACACAAAGCGCGTGAACTTGACATGATTGACCTTAGAAATCATGCGCTGTGGTCATACATGACATGATAACCCGTGACCTTGAGTGCCCTTTACATGATAATTGTATAATCTGCAGTTATGACGTCACGGGCGCTGATTTCGAAAATTCACAGTACGCTTTCGGCCAATCAGAAAAGAGTTATAGAGTTAAATGTATAGTAATAAAAATTGTTCGTCGTGGTATACGTTGTCCGGACAACACAGAATTTAGTAATTTCACATTGTTTCGCAGAGGACCGCAAGAAATGTACCAAGAATTATAACGCACGTACACTGCCATTGTGTAACATTTTGTTTAGGAACGTTGCCGTTGCAGTTGCTGTTGCGGTTTCCTTAAACTCTCTGATGTTGGCGACTTAGGAACAGAAAAGAACAAGAAAATCGCACGTAAAATGTTGACTAACTAAACTGCAGAAATACACTGCTTAACCAGCTTGCTTTGAGCTCCCTTACAATTATTATCAGGGTCTAGTGGCCCAAAATATGGGAACAAACGTTAGAAAGAAGCACTATAAGTTCGTGTTTCTCCTAAACGTTTTTATTGTTCTAATCTTTCTATATGATTTTACATTCTTAGATCTGCTCAACAACAAGTGTTTTGTATTTGTCAGATTACCTGATTTCAACAAAGGACAAACGCAAACAATGGTAATAGACCATTTTACAGTTGTCGGCTCAATGACCTGGCCTCTGAATGGCAGCGAGGCTGAAGTTGACCATGTTATGATAAAGACCACACTGCCTTTATGATGCAAATCAAGTTGTTCTTATACTAACTAGTTTCCATTTACATGAGAAAAGCAGATAGGTCTGTATCAAAACAAGGTCAACTCCAGCCTCACTTGCATTCATGGCCAGGTAACTAAGCACACAACTGTAAAATGGTCTATTCAGATACTGATGCGAAAGAAGTGCCGTCTCCAAAGCATACTGGTTGAGCGATGTTCTCAAGAGCTAATTTTTGAAAGTCATCTATCTCGAACAAGCTAGACAAGCTAGACAACTTTATGACATTTTTTGCACATAATACAGTAGACAGATCTGGCACAGCAGGTAGCAAATGCTAATCGAGGCGGGCCAGAAACAATAAAAATAAATGACATCTACTAACCTTAATTAAAAGAAACGTATTACAGAAAAGGCGAAAGAGGAACTACTTAAGAGAAACTTGTATTCATTAATTCATTAAGGCTACATGGTCAATTCGAAGTATTTACGACAGAACAGGATTGGAACTGCATAAGGAACTGAATAAGGAAGTACAGCTATGAAGAGTGAAAATTAACTTTTGATATGATGAATTCTCAATCTTTATAAGAATCTTCATTTTCCAATATTTTTAACAAAATCATTTGTATCTTCTTTTTAGAGGTAGCTTTAGGGAGTGCTCTTGAATTTGTTGGTATCTCATTCCACAGTTTTGCATCAATTCTTGAAAACGACTTCCTCTTAACTTCAGTATTTGATTTAATTCTTAGAGACCGACGCTCGCGTAGTGTAAGAATGGATTTTCGCAGTAGGGACGAACAGGTCTTTCAGATTTAACGGCACAAGGTCATTACTTACGTCATGCATTGTTTCGGCTAGTAATTTGTAGTGCATAAAATTTATAGGTAAAACATGAGCATTCAAAAATAAAGGAATTGCGTGATCACGTCTATCAGAGAAATAAGTGAAGCAAAGGGCACTTTTTTGGAGAATTAAGAGCTCATTTAAATGGGTTTAAGCTGGCTTGGCCTTACCCAGTTAAACCGTAACGCAAATAGTAGGAGTAATAATAGGAGTAATAAGTGAATTGTAACTATTAACAAGTGTGTAATGTGGAACAAATTGTCTTAATTTTGACAGCAGTCCTATGGTTTTACTAATTTTCAAGGCTATAGAATCGACATGATTCTTCCACGAGAGTTTATAGTCTATGAGGACTCCCAAATATTTAACACATTCTTTACATTCCAAATACGTCAACGTATTTGTTTGGTGATCAAGGATACAAATCGTCGGGACAAAGGGAAGACGTTGCTGATACGGACAGAAGATAACAAAATTTGATTTGCTTTGGTTTATTGTTAATTTGTTCGATCTGAATGAAATATATACTACAAACAAGGGTGGTTATGCAGCAAAATGCTTGTCTCTATCTACAGCCGAATACTTCACTCAACTTTTTACAGCCGTTCTCTGCAGGAAAAATCCTGTCAAGGCTGCCTTGTCATCAAACAAGTTCTAAGATATTTGATAGCGTCGATATGAAGATTCTCAGGCGACTTGTGCACCACAAAGTCATTGTGTGAATATGCTACTAAAGCGAATTGTTCAAAAAGCTGGTGTGAAAATTGTACGAACATTCTTCACAAACAAAACAACTGCTTAGAACAGCAGGTCGCCCTTACTAAGCTATCAACATGTAAATATTGGAAGGCTTCCAATTCTTGGAACGGCTCTTGTGGCAATATGCAGACAAAGATATAAAAATTATGAAACAGTAGCAATTACACGTTTTTGAGCTAGTCCGACTCCAGAAACTCATCTACACACCTACATAAACAATAGTCTCCATTGGGCGCGAAAATATGCTAGGATGTTTGTCCGCGGACATTATCTGTTGCGAGAAGCAAACAGTTTTCCGAGAGCGTAGCTCGAGGAAAACTGTGAGCTTCGAGGAACAGCCAATGTCCAAGGACAAATATCCGAGCATATTTCGCCCCAAATGGAGACTATCGTGTTAATTATTCTTCAAATCTTTTACGCAATGGGCGAAGCTCTGGAAATTGGGGCATATTTAACAATTATCCTGCGAATTCGCGCGGAATATCGTCTGATACTTAGCCGACGAGGCAGTAGGCCGAGTCAGCTAAAATCAAACGATATTCCGCGAGATTGAGCAGGATAATTGTTTTATTATTCAACAAAATTAATTTCCAAGCTCGTAACATTTTTAAACCTTTCTGTCGACATTTTTTCACTTCACTTTTTCTTCCCACGTACGAAGCTACGTATATCGCCGGATATCTGTTACCCGTACGGATGACAGATATCGAGAGCATCATGACCATATTTGGATAGTGTTACAATTTGTTGAATAATAATCTCTGATATCCCCCAGTTTTGGCTGGGGGAAATTCGGTCACGTGACTTGTTTAGACCAATCGCGCGCGAGCGAAAAGATTTGATGGATTATAAACACCTATCTATATTCTACAAAAAAATGTCCTTATCGAAAAATATCTATAAGGAATCCTTATTAACTATAGTGATTAGATATAATGTCATTACAAATCTGTTCAGTATATAACCCTGACTGACGACGTCTGTAAATTGCTTACCAATACTAATTATCTTAAATATTGAGAGATTCCTTGCTCTTTGCACGAAACCTGTCTACCTTGGTAACGCTATTGCGTAAAAATGAAAATTGTTTGAAACTAAATTGTGTTAATGCTTTTTAAAATTCACTTCGTGTGCGTCTATAGGCCACATTACCTGCACAAGGGCCTAAAATTATCTAGCCCTAAGTATAACTAGGGGATAAAACGCCCATTTTCATGTAGTAAACAGTGATTTTTGGCCTTTCATAGCTACGAAAACCTTCCACTGTACAATTAACAAAAGAAAAAGGCCAACCTTAATGAAAGAGATTAAATCCTGTAGGAGTTAAAAAGAAAGATTGACTACAATTATAATTAGAGTATTCTTATTACCTAAACCCTGAAAGGAAACTTAAAACTTTTAAGCCCCATACCTTCGTACGAGCTAGCCCCTTCGAATAAGTCAATACTTGAAAATGAGATCAGGAATTCTTTCCTTTTTTTTTCTTCGCGACGAAATGACTGGAAATACCTCATATCTCTTCTGCTGGATAGGAATGTAAACTTAGTAAGGTTCGGAAAACCTTAGAGAAATGCCTAGACTTTCTAAAGGCCCGTTTACACAGGCGATTTTTGTCACGGCAACTCGATGCAATTTTTGTCGCAGCAAAGTTGCAACTTCAAAATCGCACGTGTAAACCAGGTGCGATTTTCAGTGCGATTTGTCGCCGCGATATCGATCGCAGGGTTTCGAACATGTTTGAAACTTAATGCAACTTTGCTGCGACAAAAATTGCATCGAGTTGTCGCGACAAAAATCGCCTGTGTAAACGGGCCTTAAGACTTAGCCTGCGTAGCTGGCGGGATTTCGCGCTCGAGTGCATTTGTTTTGGTTGCGAAGCCGTGAACGCGAGTGGCGAAGCCGTGAGAGGATTGGTGAAGAGTCGAATTGAATTCCCGCCTGCCCAAATTCGTGGGGTTTTTTGAATTATGCGTTCACCAGTGCACGCGAATTTCGGATTGGCTGAGAGCACTGTAACGTCAATCAAAAGTTAATCTATACCTCTCATCTTTCCGAGGGGAAAAGGTTTGTTTTCATACACAAATTTGGAAATGGAGAATGCGAAGAAATGCATAGAGAAAGCTTTGGATTCTCTGAATATCCGTGGGGAAAGGAGAAAAATTATTCTGAAGGAAGAACAGGAGAGAGATTTCGGGGAATGATGTGTAAAATGGGGTTAACTAACCTACGCGACTTCTACGGTTCGTGACATTCGTACATTTGCCGTTCTCTGTTGGGCCACTCGACCTTTTTGTCGCTTCGTGTTTATGAAGGGCACTTCATGTAATGTTACAAGGAGGAATTTAAATTAGAGTAGCGCAGAGCCGTAGATCGTGCTATGGCAAACAGTTTTAACAGGTCATAGGACTGCATGATTTCCGCTGTTGTATGCATGTCGCTTCGCCGAGTTTGACACCTCTGTTATTTGCAATGTGTAAGTGTATTGTTTTGGCTCATTTCTTTTGCAACATATGTTTTTAAATCTCCAAGCATTTTCTTTTGAGGGACAAGATATGACGTTTTCTGTGAACGTGTTGCTTACTTGCATTCTATATTGTGACGCCGGGCCCGGCTGTGATTAGAACTGTTTGCCTTTGTAAGGTTTTCATCGGAGCCGCCATGGCTTTACTTCGAGAAAGCCATACGCTTGTCTAGAGAAATTTTTATGTTTCTTGCTGCTATCTGATCGGGCTTATGTTTCTGGCGCTCGATGTATAGGTTTATTCCTCCTTTGATCCCTCTGGTTCCACAGGATTCAAATATAGCTCTTCACACGCAAGTCTGTTGACTGTTTGCGTGATTCGGCTTAGTTTCATGTTTCATGTTACACTTCGTTCTCTGATTGGCTTATTTAATTGATCCATCAAAAGTGCTAAAAGTGGGCGGCAAGCAAAAACCATACCAAATGTGGCAGGCGGGAATTTTAACTCGCGGCTTCGCCGCTCGCGAATTCCTCGCGGGCTTCGCCCGCGATGCAATATGGCGGCTCCGCTGCCGCTCTCCCACTCACGCATCCCGCCAGCTACGCAGGCTACCTAAGACTCCTTTCCAATAATTCTTGGTTACGTCGCTCACGCTCGAGACTCCTTCCCAATAATTCTTGTACGTCGCTCGCGCTCGCCCTCGCGACTTCGTCGCTCGAGAAATAAGGTCGACTTGTGGCAAGTCTAAGAAATGCCATAAATCAAATGTACCATTAAGATAACGCATCGATGTATCACGAACGTTCTTGAAAAATTGAATTCAGAGCTTTAAATGGGCGTGTGATCACACGATCGCTACATACTGTTCAAATCTGTCAACACCTCTTATAAATTTGATTTATCCACAGAATCCTGTGCTGACAATTAATATTTCTTTTCATCAATTTCTTGATGATAAATTAAATCGTTTTCATAAAATCCTTGCCTTAATAACTCTGTCCTTAAAACATCTTACAGAAAGTCACCGTTCAAACCAGTTGTTCATATGTATAATCAACTGGAGATCCTGCTTAATCATTCGATTTTCTCTAAAAAAACACATTAAAGGAATATAATGGTACCTGCACTAAATGTTACCAAGAACTCTCTTAAAAATATTGTAAACTATTTTCCTGATAACTAAAAAGAATCATTTAATTCACCACTGCCATATAGTTATATGAAACCATAACCATTATGTACGATGGCAAAGAAACCTCGTTCCATTCATACATACTGCACTAGGATAGTCAAACTTACATGTAGTTTGAGCATAACAATGTAGCGATGTCATTTCATTAAATTGGTTCTTCAAGTTCCTCGATAATCTCTTCCATATTTGGTCTTGCTGCAGGTTCTCGTTGTACACATCCCCTTATGAGAGAACGAAGCACGCTGTTTGTGACCATTGCGATTTGCTGATCACGTCCTTTCAGGATGTGGTAATTCTCGTATGCACATTTCACAGAGAAGAACGCCGAAACTGTACACATCGACCTTAAGGCAACGATTACAAAACAATATTCACAATAACACATAAGGATATCTACATCCAAGCTAATAATGGAACCGAAAAGAGAGGAGACTGGTACTTGATGGATCGGAACACGGCATTCGGTATTGAAATGTACATGTAGTTCCTTGATGAGTCACTGTTAGCTAAATAATTCTAAATCACGTTGACAACGTTCTGTTTTGTATAAATACGTTTTGAATTTAAAATTTACCAGGATTATTCTTGCTGCTACCTCCACTTTTACCCACCTTGTTTCCTAACAAACTGCCTTCAAAATTTCCTTGGGGGAGGGGGGTGCCCCCAGACCTCCCGGTGTTCTCGCACCTTGCGGCCCTCGAGATTTCGTGTCTGTGACGCTCATCATGGGGGTGCTCATGAGCGACTCACGAGCACCCCTATGCAAAATCCTGGCTACTGGCTTGACGTAATCATTACTGTTTTACTTTACAAAACTATTGCAGCAAGTATGAGAATAAGCTGGTTGTTTTTGTTCAGATCATATGCTAGGTGTTTGCTAACTATCATTAACATGGCTCATCATCCCTGGAAAACACAATCTACAACGGTAACACCTATTTGAAGGTTCACATTTCCCAGAGATCCATCTCTCAGTTTCAACCTGTTGCATTTTACGTTCACTTTAGACCACCGAAGAAATTATTCTTCGTCATTAGACCATGTAGTCCAGATCTCAGGGTTGCTATTAACAATCTTCTAGCCACTTCATGAACACAATGTTGTGAAACACGTTTCTGATAAATATCAAATTATCTTCTTTTATTTTAGTGCAATTCTAATTCATCTTGCAATTCATTACGCGAATCACTCAATTTGTTTCTTCAACTTTTTTCTTCATCACAGTACGTGTATGTGAATACGTTATTTAACTGAAAGATTTTAAGCAAGTCATAGCTAACCTTGACTGTTTGTTTGAAGTGCGTGCTTCAGGAGCCATGTAAATCGCAGCTCCAGGCCAACTGTCATGGTATGCTGCATAAGTTGGCAGTTCCATATCTGACACTTTGCCTCGCCATTGGTCACCCGCCGCCATAGTAACACATTAGCACTGCTGATGTCACGGTGTATAATTGGAGGTGTCTTTTGGTGAGGTAGTTCAACGCTCGAGCTACATCTAAAGAAATAATGGAGACTTCTGCTGCAACGAGAGGTCTCTGCTCTAACAATGCTCGTAGACTTGATTCCATAAGCTCTGTTACCAAGAAAGGACTTCCCTCGTTATTAGTTGCTCCAATAACTGCAGCAAACAAGGATGGCGACATCTGGAAGCAATGTTCAGTTCTCTTTCAAAACAAAGCACGGTTTGTGTGGGGAAAGAATCAATTCATGAATTTGCTTTACTGCTACAGAACCAGCCACAGTATTTCCCCACACAACACTTCCCCAGCCTCCCCTGCCAGTAGTTTATCTGTCAGCTGAATTTGATCGCGGGAAATGACCCAATCAGGTGTGACCTGTCGGCGTGATGTTCATTCAATGCTTGTTGAGCTGTTGACAGGGTTATCTCCAATTCATTCACATTGCCTGTCTTTTACCCTCAGCTGTCCTTCTAGTGTAGTATCTGTTTCCTGTAAGGTTAGCTGTCTCGTCCTGTTATCTCGAAATTGTCCTTGCAGGTTTGTAAGCTGTTGTTCCCTCTGCCTCTGAATTCGTCTTCGTAAATTCTTTTTTTGATCCCCTCCCTTTCTCAGCCGTTGTTCCTTCGTCTTAGACGTTCCTGTAAATTCTCTCTTCTCTTCGTCTTTCTTTCTCAGCGCTCCTGTTTTTAACTCTCCTTAGTTTTTTTTTGTGAGTTCTGTTGTTAGTTGGCCCTTTTCTCTCAGCTGTTCATGGCAAGCGTGGCCTCTCTGCTAACTTTTTTTCTGTCAATGGTCTTTGAAAATTTATTGACTGCTGTGTGCCTTTCGCTCGCTTAACCCTTTCCGAGTTTTTCTAATTCACGATCTTTCTCCCAGCAGGTGTTCTTCCATTTTTTGTCACCCGCTGCTTCACCTCACTTGGCTGGCGTTGCGAGTTTTCCTTCTTGTTGGTCCTTTTTCCCTGGACAGCCTTGCTTCATTTGACACGCTTGGTGTTGATGCTCAATGAACGCTGAAGGAATCAGATTATGCTGGAATTCCCTACAGGCCTTAATCTGCATCAGCTGAGTCAGAGAAGGTTCCTCTTTTCACTCGTCCTGAAGACGCCTCACCTGAGGAAAGTTATAGTTGCATTATTTTACATGTATTACAGGGCTGGAGAGTAAAAGTAGCGAAATACAGTGTAGTCACAGACCACTAGTTTAAAGTTAAGATTTGGCTTGAAGGTGTTATCTCTTTACATTCAGCATCAGCTCAGTTGAATGAGCTGGTTCGGCGAACCTTTCTTCCCACCTGGGGAAGATATCAATTTTTAAAACGTGGTCAGTACAGAAGTTCATTGTAAGCTTAAACTAGACCTGGGCCCGTTTCTCGAAAGACCCAGTAACTAATGGGCCCAAAATCAGATTTTTGATATCGAAGTCTCAAGAAAAGTAGGGCGTGTTCTGACCCCTGATGAAGTCATTTTGTTTCTTAGTGTAACTTTAACTGTAC
>JAHPZR010027973.1:0-29790 GCA_019787425.1 Platygyra sinensis
TTTAAACCTCCAGGCGTTCCATGCATCTTCTGGCTATGGGCCTGGGTTCTAGTTTTCAGACCTCCGCTTTCCAGTTTTTCTCATCCAATTTAATGCCTGGTTACTAAGCTTCGGAGAAAAAACTATGGAAAAACTGCGTTGAAAGAAGAAATACCTGTCCAAGAATGCATGCAAAAGGTCAAACATGTCATGAAGGAGTTAAATTCTTGACAAGACTTTAACGTGTATTTTATATGTTTGAAAAAGCCAAGGGAACAACTTTAATAATTTTAGAAATTTCCGCATAATCATCACTTTCTTCCGCATAATATTACCGAAAATTTCCACATAATTTTCCATTTTTTTCTGCACCCTAACAGATGGCCTGATTTAAGTTTCTCTTTGTTTATTCTTTCTTCTTTTGAACAACGGGAGATGTAACGATGCTAATTTATGCGTGTTAAGTCAATTTATACAGTTTAGTTTACATCTGAGTTCCTGGATGGTGTTTGCTCACTTCATATGATGTACACTTGGCTTACAAGATTAAATGCTGTGTTTAGAGGTTCTGGTGCTTCATTGTCTGTCTTAGCAAATACGTTACACATCTGCTTTTCTTTTGCCATGTGTAGAGTTGATATATCAAACTTTTCCCAAAGCCAGTCGGCTAAAATTGCAACCTCCTTGGACGAAAGATGATGAAACACCTCCTTCTTTCAATCTTTGAACAAAGGACCATGTCGATATTTCTCTAAACAGGATTCTAACAATCACTCCACTACCAATCATGATTGCTTGTTGTCAAGGTGAAGACTTTTTTTGTCACTTTTCGACCAATGGGTTTTTTTTTTGTTTCTGGAGAAGTGTGCAACCCCTCTATTGTTCTCTGTCCCCACCCCCAAACCTGTCAAGTCTCCCATTTTGCAGTGGTATCAAGTTCTCTGGCGATTTTTACTCCACGCATTCAACAATCAAATGGAAATACAAGAAAACAGAGGGCAGTGAACAGCAAAAGAAATAACAGAAAGCTACATTAAGTACCTGCAACTTATATTTAGATGTCATTAAAGAGACTCACCTCATCAATATCTTTCCCACTCAGCTCTTTAATGACAACATCAAGACGTTCAGAGTCTACATCAATACCAACACTTGAGAGGATATCCTTGATGTCCGATGCACTTGGGCTTTTGTTTCCTCCCAAGGTGGCAAGTAGGTAAGCGGCCACGTAACGCATCTGAAAATAGTGCTTTGTTAGTAAAAACCCTAGTTCAATGATGTGTAGGTGCTGGGGTCTGAAAGAAAATGATTTAGGGTTGTTCAATTGAATTTTTCTGGGAACTGACAGAATACTTATACTATTGTCGTTAATCGTTTAGCAATTATCAAACATTGTTGGAGTGCACTCAACCAATTCAACTTGCAGAAATGCAGATATGACATGGTTCAGATGTTGGCCTACTAACGGTACATTTCTTTAAGAAAATCCAATGGATTTTTAAATTGGAAAGAATCCGAAAACGCGTTTTGTGTTGCTTTACTAAAGAGATCAATCCAACTTATGGTAGCATAATAAAATAACTTGATCCGTATTTGGCCAAAAATTCCCAACTAAATATTTTCATTGTAGCAGAAATGCCTGGTCAGAGTGTCCAACCAGGCTAAGCTTTAACTGCCAAAACCTCAAATTTACCAGACAACTAGGATTCCAGATAGTTGAAGTAAAGAACTAAATTCTGGAAGTAGGGTTAATGATTTTAGAATTCAGAGGACATTAGGGTAGAGCATTTTGAAAGGTAGGAGGGGTAGCGTAGCGATATTTTCTGGAATCACCATATGTAACTGACATAATATTACAAGGTAAAATGTGCAAGTCATAGGGTGGGTTTCTATAAGGGCCGATTTACATGGCACGACTTTGACGCATGCAACAAGCTTACGATATGACTTGGGACCATTACACGTGTGCACCATTTTCACTTACAAAATTAAATATGCAAAAGTTTGCACGGGGATTTTAGGAGCAAAAAAGTGCTAACAAAAATAAACAAATATTTTAGCTGCCCCTGTGCTTTGAAAAAACTTTCTAACGAGATGTTTTTTGCTTTAATCTGTTCCTTACTTTTTGAGAAACGACTTCATGTGAACCAGTCAACAACAACTTCGTCCGCCATTTTGTCCCAAGAAAACTTCTCCTTTGTCCCCTTCTCAGTAGAAATTTGTCACAAAATACGTATGTTCTATAGATTTCGGCTAAGATTGTCGCAGCATTTTAAAACATGTTTTAAAATCCTACATCAATTATTTTGACGTACACAACAGTCGTAGGCGAGTTGTAGGTTTGATTTACATGAAACAATTCATGTTGTAGGCCTTTCATAAACTTGTTACATGTGACAAAGTCGTACTGTGTAAATCAGCCTTAAGAAAATCCAAGATTGGATTCTTAAATACGAAAGAATCCAAAAGTGCACCATGATCTGAGAAATATAATTTTAATATCACGTTGAATTGTAAAGATGCCACATCAGCGCCACTATTCCAGTGTATTAATTTACGCATTTTGTGGTGTCGTGAGAGATTGAGAAGCCCCATTAGTCTGAATAACTACTAAAATCTGAGGTCTTGTGTTATTACTCATGGGTTATCTGCAAGTACTGTGGAATTAATTTTCAGTTGTAATTTGACCCCATTAAAATATTATGGAAATTGTCTTGAAAGCAGTATGAAGGTGAAGAATTTGATTACGAAAACGACAACACTTTTCAATTTATAACACCTTTCAACAGAAAATTTTGTCATCTTCAGTTTTGGAAGTACAAAGCGGTGGAAGTTTAAATTATATATCACATAGTATCCAAGGCTAACAGAATGCTCAGTCTGATTAAGAGAACAACTTGTAAAGGTCTGGATGACCCTAAGACCCTGTGTACTCTTTACTGCTCATTGGTCCGCTCAAACTTGGAATATTGTTCAGTGGTGTGGTTCCCATATACAAAAAGAAATACTGATAAACTGGAGAGAGTACAGAGAAGAGTGACTAAATTTATCCTAAAAAGTGATGATCCCTGTGACATTCATTAATTTTGAAGAAGTTAAACCTCATGGCACTGGAGAAGTGGAGATCACTGACTGACATGACCTTCCTATATAAAGTACTTAATGGCAACACTGATATTGACATTAGTAAAATTACACATTTCCACTCAGAAGCTGACCGCTTCTCACTTAGGTCTAAGGACTTTTTAACTTTAAAGAAGAAATATGCCAGAACTAATGTCTTGAAGTATAGTTTCTTCCATAGAGTAACTGACCACTGGAATCAACTACCCTTTGATATTTGTGTTTCTGATAATGTAAATATTTTTAAGTCTACAGTTAAGAAATTTCTTAGTGATTTCGAAGTAGTTTTTTAAATTTTAACGTATTTTCCAAAACTATTACTTTATTGTGTTTTTACATATTTTTAGGGGATCTGTTTTTACATGGGGTCTAGGACTCCTTTACAGTTCATCCTTTGGTTTAATTGATTGTAACAAATGGGCAAGGGCAATTTTACGAACTTTGAAAATTCATAGAAAATTCACAAAAATAGCTACAATGACAATTTTCCACCGTAGTGATAAGGTAAAGTAGATTTCTAATACAGTGGAATCCCGCTCTACGGACACCCGCTTTATACGGACAGTTTTGTTTGTCCCGACAAAAAGCTCATATATTTTCTCTGAAATTAACCCACTTTATACGGACACCGCGTAATACGGACAACGGACACTTTTCTGTGTCCCGAGTCACAAACTCTCATATATTTTCAACCCCGCTTTACGGACACTGGTTATCAGCCCATTGTCTATTTTCATTGTCACAGTTATGTGATAATTGTAGACATCGTTTTCTGTTCAAATAATACAGAACTGGGCTAAAAATCAGTAACGAAGTATGATAAATGATCACGAGGTTTCTTTAGGATGAACTTGTTACTACTACAGTTAAGAAATTAAACAACGTTTCTCGTAAAACTGTCTGCTTTGGTCTTTATATCGATAATACATATGTTCCTCACGTGTTCTTTGACAGCTCGCTTAATACGGACACTATGGCATGTCCCCTTGGTGTCCGTATTAACCGGGTTCCACTGTAGCGAAAAACAATTTTTGGTGTTAGTAGCACGTTAAGAATTCCACCCTATACCACGTGATCACTCAGTTCGATGACGAGATGCAGAATCTCAGTCGATAACGAAGATTCATTCCTGCTTTCTCCTTGATGATAAATCAAGTCGTCTTGCGTGATGGTAACCCCGTTACAGGACTATAAATTTTTGAATAAAGGTTGAACAAACAGACCTTATTGAGTCTGTAGTAATATGTCAAATAAAACGGAGTGATAATAAGCTAAGCTAAGCTTAAAATGGTCGATGGGTAATGTTCGCTTATAGCGATGTTCTTCATACACCTAGGTGGTTGACTTTATTAAATACACATTAATTATTATTCTACTCACTTTTTAAGTCAACTTAGACACGAAACGATGTGCACGCCAAAGAAATTTGTTCTCAACAAGTCACGTTGCGTTCGTCTTCTTCGGACAAACAGGCCAGAGAAAGAACACAGGCACGTGTCGTGATATATACCCATTGAGGGGTGGACCAACGGAACTGCAGGGCTTATTGCCTGGTCGCTGAGAAAATATGGCGGACAGGATCACACAGTTGCAAGACGCCTTAAATCAGGTTTGTATTTACATTTCTTTAAACTTCCACTTGTGGCTATTGCAATATGGATGAGGTATTCATCATACATTTGAAGGAAAATGGAATGATGCTCACTGGTGTTTTTAGCTTGCAGATCAATTTTGTAACAGTGTTGGGATATTACAGCAAACAGCTCCTCCAGAAAAACTTTTCTCTGGCTTTGACAAAAGTAAGTCATATTACTAGAAACGGATTTAAAGCTTATGACTCCCAGAGCAACAATAAATAATAACAAAATTATAACAGTAATAGGTAGGAAGGGTTAAGTGTGTGTTTGAGGGCCCATCACACACTGTTGCTTAATTATCTCCAGTTTCCACCACATGAGGTTACTAAGAGAATTTCTTTTTCTTTCTGGCTGGGAAGCTAGTGCATTGCAGAGTCACCCCAAGTATTTACTTTGTTCTACCCATTTGCCATAGACCTGGATGAGGGGGTTACTGTGGGAGTAATGTGTCTTGCCCAAGAATACAAGTCATCAACCTCAGCCAGATGTTGAACCTGGACCTCTCAACTGTGGCAGTCTGTGACCAGGCTCCTGATTGGATTATAGGGTGATAAAATAAAATGCAAGCAGAGCAAGCTTAGAGTAGTTTGAGGAAAAGATGTAGATTTAGCCAAACCTTAATTATTATATTATATCAGTGACAGATACAAGGGCTTAATTTCTGCAAACAAAATCAAAAGAAACGAAGTATTTTGACGGTATTGAATGCATTCTTATAACCTTTTATCTTTTAAGCTGGCACCTGATACTTTATTTATTATTTTGTAACTGTTATTAAAGTTGCCAACCTTTTTAATGTCATTTTTATTTTAATTTTGGACTACTTTTGCAGATGGTGGTGATGTTACCCAAGAAGGTTTGTTTATTACAACGATGTATTTTAACATATTGTGGTGCCTATTAGAAGAAATTCTATAGGTTAATATGCAAATGTGGCATTATGATTGGTTGAGCAACTCAGATTATTGCTAGACATTATAATCACCTTACAAGATCAATGCTCAAGACATCCTTTCAAGTTCTGCACCTTTTCAGCATTGGAAATTTAGGAAGACAACCAGTTGGTTTAAAGTGCCACTGCGACGAAATTTCACATTTCTTTTTCCCACTTTTTTTTATACAGAATAATTTACCATCATGTACGATGTCCTTTCGTCCAAAAAGAAAAAATTAAAAAGACTTCCTTCATTAAAATTTCGCCGCTCGAAAAGTGGAAATTTTCGTCCGCCATTACTCGAAATTGGTTCCAGTTGAGCCCGCTATTTTCACAGCGGCATCTCTACTTGTGACGTCATATTCCTAACACGAGATTGATTTACCTTTGATCGCTGTTGATATCAGTCGAGTTTTTATCTTAGTATTAGCGAAATCTCTGTCGATTCAGAAGTTCATTTTGGGTAAAGTTTGTCTGAAAGCAGTAGTGAAGGTTGCTCTGAGTGTTCAGAGGCTAGCTTCTGTTCGGCAAGTGAAGATTTCCAATCATACGATGATAGTGCCGAGCCAGATTGTCACCGAAGAAGAAGCCACCTAGTACGCTGAACAAATAGCTGTAAAGGAAGAAGAAGAGTCTGAGGACATGCTTCTCAGTCGATTTGCTGACGAGACAGACCTACCAGACTGGTATTTTATTTGGTTTCTTCGTTTTCGATACTTTCTGCTTTAATCAATGCGTCTATTTTTGTAAAAGAGTTACTGAAAATTCCAAGCAGTTTGTTTCGAAGGAAGTTATGTTGGATTCGATCTGTCACCGTTTTTGAAAATGTCTGTTTCGTAGATATTGTACGATTAAAATTTCTGTAATTTGGTCAATTACCAAAAATAATAAAAAAAAAGATCGAAGTGGTAGTTTTAGTTCTTCAGGTATTTCAAGTTTATTTATACATATTTTTGGTGTCAATTAACTGTTAATGTTATTTTGAATTTAAGCTTACCCATGTACATGTAAGGTTATGGTTATAGGTGCAAGTGTATAAATTGTTCGTTGGAGTTTGTTGCCCTGCATGAAGAATGTAGATGTTGCATGGAGGTTGATAGATGTCATGAAAGAATGGCAGAAGTTGAAAAAGATGATTAGTAAGTTACTTTCGCATCCAGGTTTTGAAAGTGTGTCTGAGTAGGAGGGTTTTGGCTACTGCAGCAATAGGGCTTAAAACGTTAGAAAAATTAAAGGGTTTACCACATTGACCACATTGTTTGCTGAAGGCAACACCACAGACACCTGAGACAGTGGGAAACCCCCCCAATTGGGAATTTTAGAGGGGCAACAGCAGAGCCTGAAATCACCCCTTCCTAGCTGCCAGTGCTGCTAAAAGTTCACATTGATGATGAGAATTTTCAACTGGCCATCAATGGGGGGATAACTATTTTCAGGACTATGCCACTGTCATATATTTATCTCATTCCCAAATTAATGTTAATTTTGGCCAAAGTAATTACACTGACAGAAAATTCAGACTGCTTTTGCCAATAGCAGACTTTTCATCTTGACTCCATTACCATAAAGAGGAAAACTGTTGGCGACTGCACATCACTAGCTTGTGATGGAAAGGTTTCATTAAGTTGAAAGCTGTAGCCAAAGTCAAAAAAGTTAATTTTAGACCCTAAACAGCCAAAAATATGTAGGGTGTGCTTGCTTACAGCTGCATGTAGTAATATTCTTCCTTAACGATCAGCAAAGAAATTGGCTTTTATAGACTAGTAATGAACAAATCCTGTCAGAACTTCCAACTGGCTAAAGCACCAGAAATTAAATGTATTCCTTGGGGAGTGTACTGCATGCTACTCAGGGTCTCCTCAGTACACCACAGCACCTCAATGACGTTAACACTGACTGTGTGACTGATTGTATTCTGAAATATCCAACTCATTGATAAAAATGAGAGAATGTCACAGTATTCCAAGGCTGTGCTCTAACGGCGCCCGGTCGCCTCAGGCGACTAACATTTGGTCTCGGGCGACTGAAAAAGAAAAGCGGTCGCCCGTCCGGGCGCTTAGATTTCGGCTAGTGTGAAAACCCGAACCGAAACCAGCGAACGTATTGAAATGCAACGGAACGGAACGAAACAAAAAGAAACTTCATTGCGCTCCCACGCTCCCGTTAGCCCGAAAAACAAAAGCGCTGAACTATATTAGCCGTACATTTAGGTTAAATATTAAGTTAGGTCGTGGGTCTTGTTTCGCTTCGGTGGTTTCTCTTCCGGTTTTTTAATATAGTGCATGGCCCAGCTTTCTTGTCCATTGAACGACACAAAAAAGCGAGCACCTGATTTTAACAAACATTTTCTAATTTTACTTGATAATTTGATGATAGTTACACAACTAAAAAATATTCAGCAGGACAACATCAAGAATTGCCAGCGCTCAAAGTTGTCACGTCTGTGTTATGTAATGTTGTTCCACATGGTTTAGCACGAAAAATTATTTTCTCCTTACCCGTAAGAAACTGCACGATTTTTGCACAAGCATGTGTTGAAGATCTAATTTTTCTATTGAAGTGGATGATGCTTATTTTTTTGTGTTTCAACAGTTTCCACATTGGAGTGCGTGATCAATAAAACGAAACTTTCCTTTATGCAAATTTTTGTTTATTAAATTAGCTTCGTTCGTCGCATACAAGATGTTTATCAGCACCATATTTGGCGACTTGCTCGTAATTGTAATCATTCGATCAAAATTTGGTGACGACGAAAGTTTAAAATAAGAACCCTTTTGTTCCGAAACCTATTTCAGTGGTCTTGAAAGAAATTTCTAAGCGGTTTTAACACGTATGTGGTTAATTTATAACATAACGGAGCAGGATTTCATGATATCACAAGTTCGCTAAAAAGAGTACGTGCCAGCTTAATTTAGTAACTCGCTTCGCCGCCCGTGTCCGGTGAAGTGAATATTGAACGAGAGAGATTTAAGATGAAACTGTTTGGCAATTATGCGGATTCCCTGGAACTGTTAATTATTAACTGATTAAACCATGAAATGGAATATTAATTAACTAATTAATTAATTATTAATTAATTAATTAATCGATTTGGGCGACCAACCTGGAAGGCTGGGCGACCTACTTGTCATGGTTAGGCGCCCGAAGGGCGCCCTGAAAATTTTGCTAGAGCACAGCCTTGTATTCTCTGTTTTCTGTTTAGTCCTTCTGTTAAAAATACGTCTAATTGCAATATCAACAAGGCCTGGATGAATTTAAAAAGAAAAATAAAGGGAAATAAGAATTAAGCAACACTGATCAGGGTTTGCATGGGTAATGGAAACATGGGAAGTCCTGGAATTATAAATCTTCTTTTTCCAGGCCTGGCAAGTCATGGAATTTTTAAAGCTCTATAGGTAACACAGTGAGGGATTATTTTAAAGATTCTGTCACCCCTCATTTCTTGAATGTTGCAATTAGGTGTATAGTTTTGATTAAAACTGCATTTTCTTAAGCTAGACACCCCTCCCCTCCCTCATTGTTGTTGCATGATAAAATGGCTTAACCTTGCCTCCCTAAAAATCCCAACAATCCACATTACCTGTAAAATTACGCATTTGTCCACATAATTATCAAGGTGCACAAGGTGAGGAACAGGAAACTGACGCTTAGGAAACTGAGTTTAAACTGCCATTTTATTCAAACAGATTTCGCAATGGGTACAAAACTGTGGGACCTTTGAGTTTATTTTAGGTCAACGGAAATGTACACAGCAAAACGCTCTAACGAAAACGAGTTTCGCTCACAATATTGTCTCTATCCAGCGAAAAGAACAGTAATTACCAGATTACATAACGTGAAGGGCGCCTACATCTAAAAACCCATTAAATTACCGAGTGGCCAGCTTCTGGGGATGAAACTTCTGGTGACTGTGAGAAATGTTACAGTTCATTTATGATCTCTATGGAAAGTAGATATAGAAACCTGTGTTTGAGGGAAAAAACAGTAAATTATTCCGGTTGAATTGAAAATTTTGGAAACCATTGAAAGGCTCTTCGGTAAACCAGAATCTTACGAGTGTGCCACATGACTGGAATAAACAGAAGGTATAAAAAACTAAAATACAATAGCGCGACGATATGAACAATACTAAAATTGATGAGTTACTTGAAGATATATTTACAAATCGCAGAGATGTCTGGGACTTAACATATAGGATACTTCTACGAAAAACTGAAAAAACTTCACGGCTGACACAATACTGAAGCTTAGATAAAATTAAACAAGGCTTACCTTGCGGTGTTGTCGTTTGTTTCCCTGGCTCGATCTTCCATATTGTAGGAATTGAGCCAAGAATAAGCCGACAACGACAACCTTCTATATAAAACACTTTTGAAAAACATTCCTCCGCGAAATGGACTGACACCCCCCACAAACTTTCCGCTTGGGTTGAAGTTCGCGCGGTGAGTGTGCACGAATCTCAACCACTTATCTCGCTCAATTTTTAATCGTAGGACTTAAATGAGCGGAAATACCTGCATTCATATCTGATCTATTGCTGCATCCGTGTACTACACATCGATCGGGCACGATTCGATTCGAATAGAGCGCTAGATTCACGTTGCGAAGCCAGTTAACTGCGAACTACATAGAGATGTTATAACAAAATTCGCCATGTGAGCCTAGTTGGTTAGGAGTATGACGTCACAAAGCAGCAAGGCCTTATGGGGTTGCAGGAACATGATTTGATAATGGCGGACGAAAAATTCTCGGAAAAAACCGTCAAAAAAACCATCTTCCCGCGTTTGTTGGACAAAACGGCTTGGACAGGTGAGTAAGTACCACTTAAAGATTCAGAAAATGCAAAAACAAGGAATTCGCAAAATTTCGTCGCAGTGGCACTTTAATCACTAGCCATTTTGTTAGGTTGAGTGCACATTTCCTCTTCACACCAGAGCTATGAATAAACTAGTAGTAATCAAAGATTGGGAAGTGCATTCTGCAGGATATGTAGTGTGATAATAGAAAGTGGGTTTTTTGAAGAAAAGGAAATGGAAACTTAAGGTTGACTGCGGCTTTATTCTTTTATCGGGAGTTGTACACAGTTCCCTCACACTTCGAGGAATACCGAAAAAAGCCGATGTACAGGCATTACGTAATCGATGTACAGGACAACCAGGCCAAACGCCGCACGTGTTATTTTCTCTTGCACATGTTATTTGGCCACACGTGTTATTTTCTCTTGCACGTGTTATTTTCTCTTGCACGTGTTATTTTCTCTTGCACGCGTATATGAGGCCCAAAGCCCCTGAAAAAACTTAGAGGGGCGGCCAAATTGCAGAAAAAAATCTCGATTTCTCACGCCTGCAAAACAAATGCATTCTCGTTCCTCGAGAACGCAATTAAACACGTAAAAGCCTAAGCCTGCTGATTATTGTGTTGTTTCAGAGTTTCTTTTCTGTTGTCACAGCCTTAAATTGGTTCTATAAATTTGTTTGCAATAATTTATTATTGTAGCTAAGTGCATTACTGTAGATGCTTTCATATTCATGTACCATACATTTGTACACAGATAGTTCTTGGTCTTTCTTATACTGAAACATAGCCTAATAGGATACGGACTGGAAGTCAATGTAATTGTAGAAAGTGGCAAATATTCAAAGTGATTAAAAACTTTGTTTTTAGGACATGCTGCTTTGTTTGCTACCCTTATTGCAAGAACTTCCAAGGATATTGATTTCCTAATTGAATCACTTCCAAGTGAAGAATGCTCACCAGAGCTTCAAGTAAGATTTGTATATTGCACCACCTTGTTTTCACCTTTTTACATGTAGCCTGTATACATAACATTCAAGTCAGCATGGTTGTCATTTTTGTAACTCAGAATTGAACATGTTTAATTTAAGATGGAAGACATGATAATAATAATAATAATAATAATAATAATAATAATAATAATAGTAATAATAATAATAATAATAATAATAATAATAATAGTAATAATAATAGTAAGAAGAAGACCATGAAGTATGTGCCACTAAGATGGGAATTGAAACAGAGATACCCAGGGTATGAGATCGATCAGTGCAATATCATCCTAGGTGTACTCGGGGGATGGTCCAAAGACTTGGATGACACCCTACAGAAGCTAGTAGGCAGCAAAGCTAAAGGCGTGCTCAAGAAGATGCAGAAGGCGTGTCTCTCAGGAACTCTAAATATTTAAAGTGATAACTTAACTAGTAGGCAAACTCTGAAAAGAAGGACAATCTCATACATATATCAACTAACAGTTTTAATAGGTTTATAATGAATTTCAGTTTTTAGCGGTAATTTTAGATTGTTTCTATTTTATTCACTGATTAGCTCATGGGCTACGCTGCGGCGCCTCGTGTTGCTTTTATTGTATATGGCATACAGACGTTTCTTACTGCTATATAATAATAAAAATAGTAATAATAATAAATAATAATACTTTTAACGCGTAAACACTATAACATATACAAATTTACATTAAAATCATCCGCTAAATTAAAGAAAAACTAAACTAAAAATCCTATAGCAATTTAAAATTTAAAATAATGCATCAGTGATATTATTTAAAAGCTAAACAATAAAAATATGTTTTGAGGCGTTGTTAAAATTTGTCTAGTTTATGAATGTTCCCGATTTCTGAAGGGAGCGAGTTCCACAATATGGGTGCTGCCATAGTGAACGATGTATCACCCATTGTTGCCACAGATTTTTTCAGCGGTGGGGTTAACAATATTGCATTGTGCCCAATTTAGTAAACATGTCTATATTGCCTACAGGGCTTTTACATTTTTGTGGATGCTGTTAGAACGGAACAATTCCCCACACAGTTGAAGTTTTGATTTTCCCATACAATTTGTCTTCAAAATCACACACAATGCTATGTTCTTTTTCTGCGCCTAGATATATAATTCAAGTTACCAAAAGTGTTATCTTTAAAAATTAGGAGATCATCAGATTTTGTGTAAAGCTACGAGTCCATAAACGTTTTCGTATTAGTTCATTTTATTGCAATATCATTTGTTTTACACTGTTCAGGCGGCTAGCAGTAAAATCACACAGATCTCAATAGAAAACCATCTACAATATCAACGCGAAAAGTTATCCAGTCTTTTGAAATTTCGAAAATTGGGATCAAAAGTGAAGAATGTGCTCAAGAAATCAGTTCCTGCTTCATCTGCTTTACACAACATTGCTTGTAATTATAAATTGTGGAAATTCAGACATACTGAAAGGCAAACAAGTTTCTTTGGTAAAACGATTTTCTAATAAAGTTCTTTCAATGCCTTCAATCTTCACCAGCAGCATCCACACGCAGTTTGCAACTGCCTTTTGTTTATATCTGAAACTGCATATGTATTAGTCCCCAAGATATTTTACAATTCTGGGACTCTTTCCCCATTAAATTGAGCTTTAAAGTTTCCAAGCTGACTGAGTGCTTGAAGGTCAATGTGTAATGATGGCACTTCAGGAAAAACAAATCAAGAAGGCATTCACTTCCAAAAAAATTAAAAAAATAGCCACTGTGGTCCAAAAGTCTTCAGAATTGGTTATCTCTCATCATTTTCAGTTTGCCTTTTGACGTTCTTGTTCCTGTTCTTGTTTTGGTTTGCATAAGTTCTTATAATTTTGTTATCAGGGTACAACTTTCCCACAGAGCTTCAGGAAAAAAATATTTTCAGCAAGATTTGTTGTTCCCAAAGTGATGTCACAATCATAGTAGAGCCTCAGTTGGCCTTATCTTGCTGACACTCAACCAACCTGGATGGGTGAGGCTCTACTGGGAACTTTAATATCTCAATTTCAGGGTAATAGAGCATTAGATTGAAAAATAATGTTTGTGAGTACCAGAAGTTGTGCTTTAAAGAGATATCAAACCTGTAAAAAGCCTGTAGCTGTCTTGACTTGTTATCTTACAAAGTTGTTTGTAAAGTAAGTCAGAAAGATACATGTACTTCCTTTCACTTCTTTTGCTTTTGACCTTGCTATTAAATTCAACAGTTAGCTCTCTTTCTAAAAGAATTTATCCTGTTCAGGATTTATTTTCATTCTCTTTGACCTTTTTCATGAAATTATTGGGAACTCAGGCAGCAAGTTTACACAAGCTAGAGGCTGAGAGTAATGCAGCAGGCAGGAAACTAGAAGAAGCTGTAAACAAGGGAGGTAAGAGTTTCTTGATGTGTTAGTAAAATACAAGATAGTGGAAACCAGTCTTGCTTGGTGTAATATGCACTTGGTATGCCAAAGCTGGTAACAGAGCTTAATTAAGGGCGCGTCCGTTTGGGATCAATCCGGAATAAGAATAACCGGAATAATGCGGTAAGCGTTTGTTTGGGAGCTACTCTCATTCCAGAATACCTGGATTTCCATTCCGGCTATTCTACTCCCAGGAGCAGAATAGCCGGAATATATTCCGGAATGTATTCTTATTCCGGAATATCCCAAACGAACGCGCCCTAAGTGTGATGTCAGAAAATGCCATCATGATTTGCTAATATTATGTTTTCCTTTATTAGCTTTTTTATGGAAATTCTCTTTTGCATTTTTCATCATCTTAGTAAAGAGGCCTGAACAACATGAATGGTTACACAAATTAAACACTAGTTTTGAAGTTTGACTTTCATCTTACAAAAGATAAAATTATGAATTGGCTACCAGCACTGTAAGGAAGAGGGTCTTGGGATTTCTTGTACAAAATCATTTTAAAAAAACTTGATTCACTCCCATCTTGTGTCTTCTCTTGCCGACATGTGCTCACCAAATCATTAATACATTATTAGACATCTGTACAACCAAAACTTGATCCAAGAAATTGGTAAAAGAAAACAAATCCAAGGGAAATGAATTTTACATCAAGTAATTGGAATGTTCCAAGAATCAGTCAACCTAAGTGTCCTCATTACTGACTGCAACTCTTGTTTGTCCCCAGAAAAATTACTGGAGTTCATTCAACAAGCCCTAAGTGATATTGCGGAATCGAGGCTACGAATGAGATAAGAAGTGGCTTCTCCAGTTCGCTCTCTGAAACGAACAGAGAAAAATTGACAACAACAAGATTAGCCTGCACTGTGGCAGTGTCAAGATAATCTGTGGGAGGTAACAAAGCACATAGAAACCCTCAGAATACTATTATTTTAAGTTTGTTTAATTTAAAAGTAATCAGTAAACTGATAAAATAAAACATCATGGCAAGGTTCTATTTGGATGTTCCATTTAGTAATTTGCAAATGACACGTACATCTTCTTTGACAAACAACGTTAAACTGTTTTCTTTCCGTTAATGATGCCATTTTTGCACACTCAAGTTTCTTTGGGTTTCTATGTGCTTTGTTACCTCCCACAGATTATCTTGACACTGCCACAGTGCAGGCTAATCTTGTTGTTGTCAATTTTTCTCTGTTCGTTTCAGAGAGCGAACTGGAGAAGCCACTTCTTATCTCATTCGTAGCCTCGATTCCGCAATATCACTTAGGGCTTGTTGAATGAACTCCAGTAATTTTTCTGGGGACAAACAAGAGTTGCAGTCAGTAATGAGGACACTTAGGTTGACTGATTCTTGGAACATTCCAATTACTTGATGTAAAATTCATTTCCCTTGGATTTGTTTTCTTTTACCAATTTCTTGGATCAAGTTTTGGTTGTACAGATGTCTAATAATGTATTAATGATTTGGTGAGCACATGTCGGCAAGAGAAGACACAAGATGGAGTGAATCAAGTTTTTTTAAAATGATTTTGTACAAGAAATCCCAAGACCCTCTTCCTTACAGTGCTGGTAGCCAATTCATAATTTTATCTTTTGTAAGATGAAAGTCAAACTTCAAAACTAGTGTTTAATTTGTGTAACCATTCATGTTGTTCAGGCCTCTTTACTAAGATGATGAAAAATGCAAAAGAGAATTTCCATAAAAAAGCTAATAAAGGAAAACATAATATTAGCAAATCATGATGGCATTTTCTGACATCACACTTAGGGCGCGTTCGTTTGGGATATTCCGGAATAAGAATACATTCCGGAATATATTCCGGCTATTCTGCTCCTGGGAGTAGAATAGCCGGAATGGAAATCCAGGTATTCTGGAATGAGAGTAGCTCCCAAACAAACGCTTACCGCATTATTCCGGTTATTCTTATTCCGGATTGATCCCAAACGGACGCGCCCTTAATTAAGCTCTGTTACCAGCTTTGGCATACCAAGTGCATATTACACCAAGCAAGACTGGTTTCCACTATCTTGTATTTTACTAACACATCAAGAAACTCTTACCTCCCTTGTTTACAGCTTCTTCTAGTTTCCTGCCTGCTGCATTACTCTCAGCCTCTAGCTTGTGTAAACTTGCTGCCTGAGTTCCCAATAATTTCATGAAAAAGGTCAAAGAGAATGAAAATAAATCCTGAACAGGATAAATTCTTTTAGAAAGAGAGCTAACTGTTGAATTTAATAGCAAGGTCAAAAGCAAAAGAAGTGAAAGGAAGTACATGTATCTTTCTGACTTACTTTACAAACAACTTTGTAAGATAACAAGTCAAGACAGCTACAGGCTTTTTACAGGTTTGATATCTCTTTAAAGCACAACTTCTGGTACTCACAAACATTATTTTTCAATCTAATGCTCTATTACCCTGAAATTGAGATATTAAAGTTCCCAGTAGAGCCTCACCCATCCAGGTTGGTTGAGTGTCAGCAAGATAAGGCCAACTGAGGCTCTACTATGATTGTGACATCACTTTGGGAACAACAAATCTTGCTGAAAATATTTTTTTCCTGAAGCTCTGTGGGAAAGTTGTACCCTGATAACAAAATTATAAGAACTTATGCAAACCAAAACAAGAACAGGAACAAGAACGTCAAAAGGCAAACTGAAAATGATGAGAGATAACCAATTCTGAAGACTTTTGGACCACAGTGGCTATTTTTTTAATTTTTTTGGAAGTGAATGCCTTCTTGATTTGTTTTTCCTGAAGTGCCATCATTACACATTGACCTTCAAGCACTCAGTCAGCTTGGAAACTTTAAAGCTCAATTTAATGGGGAAAGAGTCCCAGAATTGTAAAATATCTTGGGGACTAATACATATGCAGTTTCAGATATAAACAAAAGGCAGTTGCAAACTGCGTGTGGATGCTGCTGGTGAAGATTGAAGGCATTGAAAGAACTTTATTAGAAAATCGTTTTACCAAAGAAACTTGTTTGCCTTTCAGTATGTCTGAATTTCCACAATTTATAATTACAAGCAATGTTGTGTAAAGCAGATGAAGCAGGAACTGATTTCTTGAGCACATTCTTCACTTTTGATCCCAATTTTCGAAATTTCAAAAGACTGGATAACTTTTCGCGTTGATATTGTAGATGGTTTTCTATTGAGATCTGTGTGATTTTACTGCTAGCCGCCTGAACAGTGTAAAACAAATGATATTGCAATAAAATGAACTAATACGAAAACGTTTATGGACTCGTAGCTTTACACAAAATCTGATGATCTCCTAATTTTTAAAGATAACACTTTTGGTAACTTGAATTATATATCTAGGCGCAGAAAAAGAACATAGCATTGTGTGTGATTTTGAAGACAAATTGTATGGGAAAATCAAAACTTCAACTGTGTGGGGAATTGTTCCGTTCTAACAGCATCCACAAAAATGTAAAAGCCCTGTAGGCAATATAGACATGTTTACTAAATTGGGCACAATGCAATATTGTTAACCCCACCGCTGAAAAAATCTGTGGCAACAATGGGTGATACATCGTTCACTATGGCAGCACCCATATTGTGGAACTCGCTCCCTTCAGAAATCGGGAACATTCATAAACTAGACAAATTTTAACAACGCCTCAAAACATATTTTTATTGTTTAGCTTTTAAATAATATCACTGATGCATTATTTTAAATTTTAAATTGCTATAGGATTTTTAGTTTAGTTTTTCTTTAATTTAGCGGATGATTTTAATGTAAATTTGTATATGTTATAGTGTTTACGCGTTAAAAGTATTATTATTTATTATTATTACTATTTTTATTATTATATAGCAGTAAGAAACGTCTGTATGCCATATACAATAAAAGCAACACGAGGCGCCGCAGCGTAGCCCATGAGCTAATCAGTGAATAAAATAGAAACAATCTAAAATTACCGCTAAAAACTGAAATTCATTATAAACCTATTAAAACTGTTAGTTGATATATGTATGAGATTGTCCTTCTTTTCAGAGTTTGCCTACTAGTTAAGTTATCACTTTAAATATTTAGAGTTCCTGAGAGACACGCCTTCTGCATCTTCTTGAGCACGCCTTTAGCTTTGCTGCCTACTAGCTTCTGTAGGGTGTCATCCAAGTCTTTGGACCATCCCCCGAGTACACCTAGGATGATATTGCACTGATCGATCTCATACCCTGGGTATCTCTGTTTCAATTCCCATCTTAGTGGCACATACTTCATGGTCTTCTTCTTACTATTATTATTACTATTATTATTATTATTATTATTATTATTATTATTACTATTATTATTATTATTATTATTATTATTATTATTATTATTATCATGTCTTCCATCTTAAATTAAACATGTTCAATTCTGAGTTACAAAAATGACAACCATGCTGACTTGAATGTTATGTATACAGGCTACATGTAAAAAGGTGAAAACAAGGTGGTGCAATATACAAATCTTACTTGAAGCTCTGGTGAGCATTCTTCACTTGGAAGTGATTCAATTAGGAAATCAATATCCTTGGAAGTTCTTGCAATAAGGGTAGCAAACAAAGCAGCATGTCCTAAAAACAAAGTTTTTAATCACTTTGAATATTTGCCACTTTCTACAATTACATTGACTTCCAGTCCGTATCCTATTAGGCTATGTTTCAGTATAAGAAAGACCAAGAACTATCTGTGTACAAATGTATGGTACATGAATATGAAAGCATCTACAGTAATGCACTTAGCTACAATAATAAATTATTGCAAACAAATTTATAGAACCAATTTAAGGCTGTGACAACAGAAAAGAAACTCTGAAACAACACAATAATCAGCAGGCTTAGGCTTTTACGTGTTTAATTGCGTTCTCGAGGAACGAGAATGCATTTGTTTTGCAGGCGTGAGAAATCGAGATTTTTTTCTGCAATTTGGCCGCCCCTCTAAGTTTTTTCAGGGGCTTTGGGCCTCATATACGCGTGCAAGAGAAAATAACACGTGCAAGAGAAAATAACACGTGCAAGAGAAAATAACACGTGTGGCCAAATAACATGTGCAAGAGAAAATAACACGTGCGGCGTTTGGCCTGGTTGTCCTGTACATCGATTACGTAATGCCTGTACATCGGCTTTTTTCGGTATTCCTCGAAGTGTGAGGGAACTGTGTACAACTCCCGATAAAAGAATAAAGCCGCAGTCAACCTTAAGTTTCCATTTCCTTTTCTTCAAAAAACCCACTTTCTATTATCACACTACATATCCTGCAGAATGCACTTCCCAATCTTTGATTACTACTAGTTTATTCATAGCTCTGGTGTGAAGAGGAAATGTGCACTCAACCTAACAAAATGGCTAGTGATTAAAGTGCCACTGCGACGAAATTTTGCGAATTCCTTGTTTTTGCATTTTCTGAATCTTTAAGTGGTACTTACTCACCTGTCCAAGCCGTTTTGTCCAACAAACGCGGGAAGATGGTTTTTTTGACGGTTTTTTCCGAGAATTTTTCGTCCGCCATTATCAAATCATGTTCCTGCAACCCCATAAGGCCTTGCTGCTTTGTGACGTCATACTCCTAACCAACTAGGCTCACATGGCGAATTTTGTTATAACATCTCTATGTAGTTCGCAGTTAACTGGCTTCGCAACGTGAATCTAGCGCTCTATTCGAATCGAATCGTGCCCGATCGATGTGTAGTACACGGATGCAGCAATAGATCAGATATGAATGCAGGTATTTCCGCTCATTTAAGTCCTACGATTAAAAATTGAGCGAGATAAGTGGTTGAGATTCGTGCACACTCACCGCGCGAACTTCAACCCAAGCGGAAAGTTTGTGGGGGGTGTCAGTCCATTTCGCGGAGGAATGTTTTTCAAAAGTGTTTTATATAGAAGGTTGTCGTTGTCGGCTTATTCTTGGCTCAATTCCTACAATATGGAAGATCGAGCCAGGGAAACAAACGACAACACCGCAAGGTAAGCCTTGTTTAATTTTATCTAAGCTTCAGTATTGTGTCAGCCGTGAAGTTTTTTCAGTTTTTCGTAGAAGTATCCTATATGTTAAGTCCCAGACATCTCTGCGATTTGTAAATATATCTTCAAGTAACTCATCAATTTTAGTATTGTTCATATCGTCGCGCTATTGTATTTTAGTTTTTTATACCTTCTGTTTATTCCAGTCATGTGGCACACTCGTAAGATTCTGGTTTACCGAAGAGCCTTTCAATGGTTTCCAAAATTTTCAATTCAACCGGAATAATTTACTGTTTTTTCCCTCAAACACAGGTTTCTATATCTACTTTCCATAGAGATCATAAATGAACTGTAACATTTCTCACAGTCACCAGAAGTTTCATCCCCAGAAGCTGGCCACTCGGTAATTTAATGGGTTTTTAGATGTAGGCGCCCTTCACGTTATGTAATCTGGTAATTACTGTTCTTTTCGCTGGATAGAGACAATATTGTGAGCGAAACTCGTTTTCGTTAGAGCGTTTTGCTGTGTACATTTCCGTTGACCTAAAATAAACTCAAAGGTCCCACAGTTTTGTACCCATTGCGAAATCTGTTTGAATAAAATGGCAGTTTAAACTCAGTTTCCTAAGCGTCAGTTTCCTGTTCCTCACCTTGTGCACCTTGATAATTATGTGGACAAATGCGTAATTTTACAGGTAATGTGGATTGTTGGGATTTTTAGGGAGGCAAGGTTAAGCCATTTTATCATGCAACAACAATGAGGGAGGGGAGGGGTGTCTAGCTTAAGAAAATGCAGTTTTAATCAAAACTATACACCTAATTGCAACATTCAAGAAATGAGGGGTGACAGAATCTTTAAAATAATCCCTCACTGTGTTACCTATAGAGCTTTAAAAATTCCATGACTTGCCAGGCCTGGAAAAAGAAGATTTATAATTCCAGGACTTCCCATGTTTCCATTACCCATGCAAACCCTGATCAGTGTTGCTTAATTCTTATTTCCCTTTATTTTTCTTTTTAAATTCATCCAGGCCTTGTTGATATTGCAATTAGACGTATTTTTAACAGAAGGACTAAACAGAAAACAGAGAATACAAGGCTGTGCTCTAGCAAAATTTTCAGGGCGCCCTTCGGGCGCCTAACCATGACAAGTAGGTCGCCCAGCCTTCCAGGTTGGTCGCCCAAATCGATTAATTAATTAATTAATAATTAATTAATTAGTTAATTAATATTCCATTTCATGGTTTAATCAGTTAATAATTAACAGTTCCAGGGAATCCGCATAATTGCCAAACAGTTTCATCTTAAATCTCTCTCGTTCAATATTCACTTCACCGGACACGGGCGGCGAAGCGAGTTACTAAATTAAGCTGGCACGTACTCTTTTTAGCGAACTTGTGATATCATGAAATCCTGCTCCGTTATGTTATAAATTAACCACATACGTGTTAAAACCGCTTAGAAATTTCTTTCAAGACCACTGAAATAGGTTTCGGAACAAAAGGGTTCTTATTTTAAACTTTCGTCGTCACCAAATTTTGATCGAATGATTACAATTACGAGCAAGTCGCCAAATATGGTGCTGATAAACATCTTGTATGCGACGAACGAAGCTAATTTAATAAACAAAAATTTGCATAAAGGAAAGTTTCGTTTTATTGATCACGCACTCCAATGTGGAAACTGTTGAAACACAAAAAAATAAGCATCATCCACTTCAATAGAAAAATTAGATCTTCAACACATGCTTGTGCAAAAATCGTGCAGTTTCTTACGGGTAAGGAGAAAATAATTTTTCGTGCTAAACCATGTGGAACAACATTACATAACACAGACGTGACAACTTTGAGCGCTGGCAATTCTTGATGTTGTCCTGCTGAATATTTTTTAGTTGTGTAACTATCATCAAATTATCAAGTAAAATTAGAAAATGTTTGTTAAAATCAGGTGCTCGCTTTTTTGTGTCGTTCAATGGACAAGAAAGCTGGGCCATGCACTATATTAAAAAACCGGAAGAGAAACCACCGAAGCGAAACAAGACCCACGACCTAACTTAATATTTAACCTAAATGTACGGCTAATATAGTTCAGCGCTTTTGTTTTTCGGGCTAACGGGAGCGTGGGAGCGCAATGAAGTTTCTTTTTGTTTCGTTCCGTTCCGTTGCATTTCAATACGTTCGCTGGTTTCGGTTCGGGTTTTCACACTAGCCGAAATCTAAGCGCCCGGACGGGCGACCGCTTTTCTTTTTCAGTCGCCCGAGACCAAATGTTAGTCGCCTGAGGCGACCGGGCGCCGTTAGAGCACAGCCTTGGAATACTGTGACATTCTCTCATTTTTATCAATGAGTTGGATATTTCAGAATACAATCAGTCACACAGTCAGTGTTAACGTCATTGAGGTGCTGTGGTGTACTGAGGAGACCCTGAGTAGCATGCAGTACACTCCCCAAGGAATACATTTAATTTCTGGTGCTTTAGCCAGTTGGAAGTTCTGACAGGATTTGTTCATTACTAGTCTATAAAAGCCAATTTCTTTGCTGATCGTTAAGGAAGAATATTACTACATGCAGCTGTAAGCAAGCACACCCTACATATTTTTGGCTGTTTAGGGTCTAAAATTAACTTTTTTGACTTTGGCTACAGCTTTCAACTTAATGAAACCTTTCCATCACAAGCTAGTGATGTGCAGTCGCCAACAGTTTTCCTCTTTATGGTAATGGAGTCAAGATGAAAAGTCTGCTATTGGCAAAAGCAGTCTGAATTTTCTGTCAGTGTAATTACTTTGGCCAAAATTAACATTAATTTGGGAATGAGATAAATATATGACAGTGGCATAGTCCTGAAAATAGTTATCCCCCCATTGATGGCCAGTTGAAAATTCTCATCATCAATGTGAACTTTTAGCAGCACTGGCAGCTAGGAAGGGGTGATTTCAGGCTCTGCTGTTGCCCCTCTAAAATTCCCAATTGGGGGGGTTTCCCACTGTCTCAGGTGTCTGTGGTGTTGCCTTCAGCAAACAATGTGGTCAATGTGGTAAACCCTTTAATTTTTCTAACGTTTTAAGCCCTATTGCTGCAGTAGCCAAAACCCTCCTACTCAGACACACTTTCAAAACCTGGATGCGAAAGTAACTTACTAATCATCTTTTTCAACTTCTGCCATTCTTTCATGACATCTATCAACCTCCATGCAACATCTACATTCTTCATGCAGGGCAACAAACTCCAACGAACAATTTATACACTTGCACCTATAACCATAACCTTACATGTACATGGGTAAGCTTAAATTCAAAATAACATTAACAGTTAATTGACACCAAAAATATGTATAAATAAACTTGAAATACCTGAAGAACTAAAACTACCACTTCGATCTTTTTTTTTATTATTTTTGGTAATTGACCAAATTACAGAAATTTTAATCGTACAATATCTACGAAACAGACATTTTCAAAAACGGTGACAGATCGAATCCAACATAACTTCCTTCGAAACAAACTGCTTGGAATTTTCAGTAACTCTTTTACAAAAATAGACGCATTGATTAAAGCAGAAAGTATCGAAAACGAAGAAACCAAATAAAATACCAGTCTGGTAGGTCTGTCTCGTCAGCAAATCGACTGAGAAGCATGTCCTCAGACTCTTCTTCTTCCTTTACAGCTATTTGTTCAGCGTACTAGGTGGCTTCTTCTTCGGTGACAATCTGGCTCGGCACTATCATCGTATGATTGGAAATCTTCACTTGCCGAACAGAAGCTAGCCTCTGAACACTCAGAGCAACCTTCACTACTGCTTTCAGACAAACTTTACCCAAAATGAACTTCTGAATCGACAGAGATTTCGCTAATACTAAGATAAAAACTCGACTGATATCAACAGCGATCAAAGGTAAATCAATCTCGTGTTAGGAATATGACGTCACAAGTAGAGATGCCGCTGTGAAAATAGCGGGCTCAACTGGAACCAATTTCGAGTAATGGCGGACGAAAATTTCCACTTTTCGAGCGGCGAAATTTTAATGAAGGAAGTCTTTTTAATTTTTTCTTTTTGGACGAAAGGACATCGTACATGATGGTAAATTATTCTGTATAAAAAAAAGTGGGAAAAAGAAATGTGAAATTTCGTCGCAGTGGCACTTTAAACCAACTGGTTGTCTTCCTAAATTTCCAATGCTGAAAAGGTGCAGAACTTGAAAGGATGTCTTGAGCATTGATCTTGTAAGGTGATTATAATGTCTAGCAATAATCTGAGTTGCTCAACCAATCATAATGCCACATTTGCATATTAACCTATAGAATTTCTTCTAATAGGCACCACAATATGTTAAAATACATCGTTGTAATAAACAAACCTTCTTGGGTAACATCACCACCATCTGCAAAAGTAGTCCAAAATTAAAATAAAAATGACATTAAAAAGGTTGGCAACTTTAATAACAGTTACAAAATAATAAATAAAGTATCAGGTGCCAGCTTAAAAGATAAAAGGTTATAAGAATGCATTCAATACCGTCAAAATACTTCGTTTCTTTTGATTTTGTTTGCAGAAATTAAGCCCTTGTATCTGTCACTGATATAATATAATAATTAAGGTTTGGCTAAATCTACATCTTTTCCTCAAACTACTCTAAGCTTGCTCTGCTTGCATTTTATTTTATCACCCTATAATCCAATCAGGAGCCTGGTCACAGACTGCCACAGTTGAGAGGTCCAGGTTCAACATCTGGCTGAGGTTGATGACTTGTATTCTTGGGCAAGACACATTACTCCCACAGTAACCCCCTCATCCAGGTCTATGGCAAATGGGTAGAACAAAGTAAATACTTGGGGTGACTCTGCAATGCACTAGCTTCCCAGCCAGAAAGAAAAAGAAATTCTCTTAGTAACCTCATGTGGTGGAAACTGGAGATAATTAAGCAACAGTGTGTGATGGGCCCTCAAACACACACTTAACCCTTCCTACCTATTACTGTTATAATTTTGTTATTATTTATTGTTGCTCTGGGAGTCATAAGCTTTAAATCCGTTTCTAGTAATATGACTTACTTTTGTCAAAGCCAGAGAAAAGTTTTTCTGGAGGAGCTGTTTGCTGTAATATCCCAACACTGTTACAAAATTGATCTGCAAGCTAAAAACACCAGTGAGCATCATTCCATTTTCCTTCAAATGTATGATGAATACCTCATCCATATTGCAATAGCCACAAGTGGAAGTTTAAAGAAATGTAAATACAAACCTGATTTAAGGCGTCTTGCAACTGTGTGATCCTGTCCGCCATATTTTCTCAGCGACCAGGCAATAAGCCCTGCAGTTCCGTTGGTCCACCCCTCAATGGGTATATATCACGACACGTGCCTGTGTTCTTTCTCTGGCCTGTTTGTCCGAAGAAGACGAACGCAACGTGACTTGTTGAGAACAAATTTCTTTGGCGTGCACATCGTTTCGTGTCTAAGTTGACTTAAAAAGTGAGTAGAATAATAATTAATGTGTATTTAATAAAGTCAACCACCTAGGTGTATGAAGAACATCGCTATAAGCGAACATTACCCATCGACCATTTTAAGCTTAGCTTAGCTTATTATCACTCCGTTTTATTTGACATATTACTACAGACTCAATAAGGTCTGTTTGTTCAACCTTTATTCAAAAATTTATAGTCCTGTAACGGGGTTACCATCACGCAAGACGACTTGATTTATCATCAAGGAGAAAGCAGGAATGAATCTTCGTTATCGACTGAGATTCTGCATCTCGTCATCGAACTGAGTGATCACGTGGTATAGGGTGGAATTCTTAACGTGCTACTAACACCAAAAATTGTTTTTCGCTACAGTGGAACCCGGTTAATACGGACACCAAGGGGACATGCCATAGTGTCCGTATTAAGCGAGCTGTCAAAGAACACGTGAGGAACATATGTATTATCGATATAAAGACCAAAGCAGACAGTTTTACGAGAAACGTTGTTTAATTTCTTAACTGTAGTAGTAACAAGTTCATCCTAAAGAAACCTCGTGATCATTTATCATACTTCGTTACTGATTTTTAGCCCAGTTCTGTATTATTTGAACAGAAAACGATGTCTACAATTATCACATAACTGTGACAATGAAAATAGACAATGGGCTGATAACCAGTGTCCGTAAAGCGGGGTTGAAAATATATGAGAGTTTGTGACTCGGGACACAGAAAAGTGTCCGTTGTCCGTATTACGCGGTGTCCGTATAAAGTGGGTTAATTTCAGAGAAAATATATGAGCTTTTTGTCGGGACAAACAAAACTGTCCGTATAAAGCGGGTGTCCGTAGAGCGGGATTCCACTGTATTAGAAATCTACTTTACCTTATCACTACGGTGGAAAATTGTCATTGTAGCTATTTTTGTGAATTTTCTATGAATTTTCAAAGTTCGTAAAATTGCCCTTGCCCATTTGTTACAATCAATTAAACCAAAGGATGAACTGTAAAGGAGTCCTAGACCCCATGTAAAAACAGATCCCCTAAAAATATGTAAAAACACAATAAAGTAATAGTTTTGGAAAATACGTTAAAATTTAAAAAACTACTTCGAAATCACTAAGAAATTTCTTAACTGTAGACTTAAAAATATTTACATTATCAGAAACACAAATATCAAAGGGTAGTTGATTCCAGTGGTCAGTTACTCTATGGAAGAAACTATACTTCAAGACATTAGTTCTGGCATATTTCTTCTTTAAAGTTAAAAAGTCCTTAGACCTAAGTGAGAAGCGGTCAGCTTCTGAGTGGAAATGTGTAATTTTACTAATGTCAATATCAGTGTTGCCATTAAGTACTTTATATAGGAAGGTCATGTCAGTCAGTGATCTCCACTTCTCCAGTGCCATGAGGTTTAACTTCTTCAAAATTAATGAATGTCACAGGGATCATCACTTTTTAGGATAAATTTAGTCACTCTTCTCTGTACTCTCTCCAGTTTATCAGTATTTCTTTTTGTATATGGGAACCACACCACTGAACAATATTCCAAGTTTGAGCGGACCAATGAGCAGTAAAGAGTACACAGGGTCTTAGGGTCATCCAGACCTTTACAAGTTGTTCTCTTAATCAGACTGAGCATTCTGTTAGCCTTGGATACTATGTGATATATAATTTAAACTTCCACCGCTTTGTACTTCCAAAACTGAAGATGACAAAATTTTCTGTTGAAAGGTGTTATAAATTGAAAAGTGTTGTCGTTTTCGTAATCAAATTCTTCACCTTCATACTGCTTTCAAGACAATTTCCATAATATTTTAATGGGGTCAAATTACAACTGAAAATTAATTCCACAGTACTTGCAGATAACCCATGAGTAATAACACAAGACCTCAGATTTTAGTAGTTATTCAGACTAATGGGGCTTCTCAATCTCTCACGACACCACAAAATGCGTAAATTAATACACTGGAATAGTGGCGCTGATGTGGCATCTTTACAATTCAACGTGATATTAAAATTATATTTCTCAGATCATGGTGCACTTTTGGATTCTTTCGTATTTAAGAATCCAATCTTGGATTTTCTTAAGGCTGATTTACACAGTACGACTTTGTCACATGTAACAAGTTTATGAAAGGCCTACAACATGAATTGTTTCATGTAAATCAAACCTACAACTCGCCTACGACTGTTGTGTACGTCAAAATAATTGATGTAGGATTTTAAAACATGTTTTAAAATGCTGCGACAATCTTAGCCGAAATCTATAGAACATACGTATTTTGTGACAAATTTCTACTGAGAAGGGGACAAAGGAGAAGTTTTCTTGGGACAAAATGGCGGACGAAGTTGTTGTTGACTGGTTCACATGAAGTCGTTTCTCAAAAAGTAAGGAACAGATTAAAGCAAAAAACATCTCGTTAGAAAGTTTTTTCAAAGCACAGGGGCAGCTAAAATATTTGTTTATTTTTGTTAGCACTTTTTTGCTCCTAAAATCCCCGTGCAAACTTTTGCATATTTAATTTTGTAAGTGAAAATGGTGCACACGTGTAATGGTCCCAAGTCATATCGTAAGCTTGTTGCATGCGTCAAAGTCGTGCCATGTAAATCGGCCCTTATAGAAACCCACCCTATGACTTGCACATTTTACCTTGTAATATTATGTCAGTTACATATGGTGATTCCAGAAAATATCGCTACGCTACCCCTCCTACCTTTCAAAATGCTCTACCCTAATGTCCTCTGAATTCTAAAATCATTAACCCTACTTCCAGAATTTAGTTCTTTACTTCAACTATCTGGAATCCTAGTTGTCTGGTAAATTTGAGGTTTTGGCAGTTAAAGCTTAGCCTGGTTGGACACTCTGACCAGGCATTTCTGCTACAATGAAAATATTTAGTTGGGAATTTTTGGCCAAATACGGATCAAGTTATTTTATTATGCTACCATAAGTTGGATTGATCTCTTTAGTAAAGCAACACAAAACGCGTTTTCGGATTCTTTCCAATTTAAAAATCCATTGGATTTTCTTAAAGAAATGTACCGTTAGTAGGCCAACATCTGAACCATGTCATATCTGCATTTCTGCAAGTTGAATTGGTTGAGTGCACTCCAACAATGTTTGATAATTGCTAAACGATTAACGACAATAGTATAAGTATTCTGTCAGTTCCCAGAAAAATTCAATTGAACAACCCTAAATCATTTTCTTTCAGACCCCAGCACCTACACATCATTGAACTAGGGTTTTTACTAACAAAGCACTATTTTCAGATGCGTTACGTGGCCGCTTACCTACTTGCCACCTTGGGAGGAAACAAAAGCCCAAGTGCATCGGACATCAAGGATATCCTCTCAAGTGTTGGTATTGATGTAGACTCTGAACGTCTTGATGTTGTCATTAAAGAGCTGAGTGGGAAAGATATTGATGAGGTGAGTCTCTTTAATGACATCTAAATATAAGTTGCAGGTACTTAATGTAGCTTTCTGTTATTTCTTTTGCTGTTCACTGCCCTCTGTTTTCTTGTATTTCCATTTGATTGTTGAATGCGTGGAGTAAAAATCGCCAGAGAACTTGATACCACTGCAAAATGGGAGACTTGACAGGTTTGGGGGTGGGGACAGAGAACAATAGAGGGGTTGCACACTTCTCCAGAAACAAAAAAAAAACCCATTGGTCGAAAAGTGACAAAAAAAGTCTTCACCTTGACAACAAGCAATCATGATTGGTAGTGGAGTGATTGTTAGAATCCTGTTTAGAGAAATATCGACATGGTCCTTTGTTCAAAGATTGAAAGAAGGAGGTGTTTCATCATCTTTCGTCCAAGGAGGTTGCAATTTTAGCCGACTGGCTTTGGGAAAAGTTTGATATATCAACTCTACACATGGCAAAAGAAAAGCAGATGTGTAACGTATTTGCTAAGACAGACAATGAAGCACCAGAACCTCTAAACACAGCATTTAATCTTGTAAGCCAAGTGTACATCATATGAAGTGAGCAAACACCATCCAGGAACTCAGATGTAAACTAAACTGTATAAATTGACTTAACACGCATAAATTAGCATCGTTACATCTCCCGTTGTTCAAAAGAAGAAAGAATAAACAAAGAGAAACTTAAATCAGGCCATCTGTTAGGGTGCAGAAAAAAATGGAAAATTATGTGGAAATTTTCGGTAATATTATGCGGAAGAAAGTGATGATTATGCGGAAATTTCTAAAATTATTAAAGTTGTTCCCTTGGCTTTTTCAAACATATAAAATACACGTTAAAGTCTTGTCAAGAATTTAACTCCTTCATGACATGTTTGACCTTTTGCATGCATTCTTGGACAGGTATTTCTTCTTTCAACGCAGTTTTTCCATAGTTTTTTCTCCGAAGCTTAGTAACCAGGCATTAAATTGGATGAGAAAAACTGGAAAGCGGAGGTCTGAAAACTAGAACCCAGGCCCATAGCCAGAAGATGCATGGAACGCCTGGAGGTTT
>JAHPZR010027974.1:0-10325 GCA_019787425.1 Platygyra sinensis
AATCCAATCATTAATCGAAACTTGTCCCAGTCCTCTTACGTTTCTGTAATGGGCTATGGTAAAGCATTGTATTGAGGCCAGACATGGAGAGATTTTTGCCTAAGAACGACACAATGTTTGTTGTTTTGTCAAGATATGACAACTAAAAAGAGGAAACACTTATAGCCATTATGTCAGGGAGAATTGCATTGAATGAAAATGAGGTAGACACTCTTTAAACGCTTTAAAAGTGAAAAAGTGGCAATAAACACCCCCTTGAGAGCTAAATATTGATCCATTTATTAACGGGATACACCAGGTTTCGTTTTTGTGTCGGAATTTCGGTAAGTAAAAAACACTTGTCACTTTTTCTTCAGTTAGGAATCACTCTGAACTACGCATTTAGTCGCTTTTGTAAAAAGAAACTTGCTAGAGCTTGGATATATAAAGGCAATCGCCACAATTTGCAAAAATAGCCTCCAGACAATGAGCGACAAAAGTAGTTTAGACACTTTTAGGAAATGGCGCTTTTCGATACTTAAGCATTTGTTCTATTTTATTTGCATCTAGCGTTAATTCTCTGATACCCCCGGCCCCCCAATTCAATGTTGTGTGGGCGCTGTGGTCTAGTCAAAGAAATAGAAAAATCAACATTGTTTTGGGGGGAAGGGGGCAAAATGTGACCAAGACCCTCAAAAATCGAATTTTACTACCAAGTGTCTCAACACTTTTGTCGCCCATTGTAGTGTTCACACCTTCACCTGAGCAGGAGCAAATGCAGGTGGGTGTTTTTTCCCCCCCTTCTAGTGTTTCTTTCACCTGCCAAATCTTGCAGTGGTACATGTAAGTATTCCCAGGGTGCTTAATAAGCTTTGGTGAAGTTTACTTAAAACTACAATCAGTTCCTTATATTCAGCAAAAGGGAATAATGGCATTATTAAAATGAATTAGTGAATTATAAATAAACCAACAAAAGAATGAAGAAACAAATGAAAAGTAACAGCGCTTAAATTATGCCAATTAGTAATCTCTTCTGTTTCAGGCACACTATGTCAGTACATGATACCATCATGTTTCATTGTTAGTGTCTAAAAAGATTTCAAAATAATTAATGAAGCCTTTTTTTACAGATTTCTGTTAGCCCAAAAGTGGCATGTGTAAACTGCAAATCCCAAGTCCCAATGGATTTGTTGCGAAAACACGAGGAAACATGTCCTGGAGGAAGCAGTAGAGCTATTACCATCTCCAGGTAATTAAGCTTTAGGGGACCTGATTATCCTTGCCTCAAGATTTCTTTGAGGTCTGTCATTACTGAATATCTAGAATGATGCATTTCAGTACCCACCCCATTTAAATGCTTAGTTTGGTAATATACATTGTATAGCTTGACTAGAAAGTGATATCATGACATATTCAACTTTGCAGACTGTATGGGTGGAGTTGTGCCTCTCAGTTCAGTCACAAACCATTATAAATTCTAGACTGTGTTATTATTATTATTATTATTATTATTATTATTATTATTATTATCATTATTATGTTATTATTATTATTATTATATTATTATTATGGTTATTATTATTATTATTATTATATTATTATTATTATATTTTAATTATAGGAATTATCATTACAAATTATAATAGGATGTAGGCATTTTATTCATCAAAATTGTATAATCATACCACTTGTGTTTTGGACTCCTTAATTTCGTTTTTTTAAAAGTGTATTTTTACTGATTATGAGAGATAAATAAAATTATTATTATTATTTTTAATTATTATTATTATTATTATAATTATTATTATTATTATTATTATTATTATTATTATTATTATCACAATGAACCTAGTATATACAACCCCATATATCCTGATATATCCCTTCAACTCCCACTTGGACTCAGAAAAAAAACCCTTTTACCCTATCACTGGACAGTACATCTGCCTAAATTTCACACTATGAATTTCACTTCCTCCCTTTGGGTTACTTTGGCCAAGTTTTGGTGGGTATGTCTCACTGGCATTTCATAAGCTAATACCATCCTAACTGTAATCCTGGTCTATCCTTATAGATCCCATCTATGTCACTTTCAGGCAAATCATTCTCTTGCACGTACTCTTAAGTCAGGAAAAAAATCTGCAATCCTAAACAATAGTGTACATTTTGGCAAAAAAGGATGTAGTTTTAACCTCCCCTTCCCACCCCATTACAACCAAGATTGATTTTTTATTCATGCAACAATTCCTAAATATCTCAACATTGATTCTGGGCAAAGGGAGTTTGGAGAATGGAATAATCAATGACTTCACAAATCTAAAAATGTGTAGCTGGGCACTATAAATTTTTGTTTAGTGTGCCAAGGACTTTTTATTTCCCATTCTAGTATCTCTGACCAGTCAAAATGCCCTAAAAGACGATTCCATTATCATTCTTGTGGTTTCATGTAATTTTTAGTTTAAAATTGAAACCAGTTAAATTTCAATTTTTCATTGTCTCTTTCTCCTTATTATAGTGTGAAACAAGCAGATCACTCTACACACCCTCCTTGAGTTAATTTTAATTTTATTCCAACCGCTGTTTACATCACAGTCTGATGATTTCTAAATGTGTGAAACTCGAGTAACTGTGACCTTCCAGTTTCTATATTGAATTTGGATTTGTAAACAAAGATAAATTTTAACCACAACATAGTCATTCCATTAGTGAAAATGTGATGCCATCCAGCACGGCATTCCAGTAGCCCATTAATAAAGAGTGCTTCCCCTCCCCCAGAGAACTCCCCCTCTATTAAAATATCTTTCCCCATCATTGTTAGCATGCACTGTGAAGCTGACCAGTGCTATGATTTTTGTTAGTGATGGTGATAATGTGGAGTCCACATCAATTTCCTCAATACTGCGAGGGGCCATGAGTGCATCTGCTACAGAGGAAGCTGTTGACACTTTGTCAGAGATGTTTCCAGATGAAATTAGAAAAGAGTTGGAGACTTGCCTAAAAGTCCAGGGCTTTGTGGACCGGGCAGCAATGGCATTGCTAAACCCTTGCACATCTACATTTTCATCCGATCTCATGGATTCTGCCTTTGATACACCAGATAGTCCACGCCCTGATCCTGATAAGCCACGCTCTCTGAGAGAAGAATTGAATGATCTACAAAAGAATTTTGAACATGGCCCAAAGGAGAAGCTGAGAGTAGATGAAGAAGATCTACTAAATGATGCAATAACATATTATAAAGACAGCGACCTTAATCCAGCGAAAAAACTCCGAATTGTTTACACCAACCAGCCTGCAGCTGACCCAGGTGGTGTTGTACGTCAGTTTTACACCCAGCTCCTTGCCGCAATTACTGATTCCTTTTTTCAGGGACATGAATATCGAAGTCCTATTTACAACAGCGACACCGTGGCCTCTGGCCTCATGCAGTTAGTGAGCACAATAATTGTGCACAGTATATTGCAAGGTGGGCCAGGTGTTCCTATTTTTAGCCCAGGCATATACTACTACTTGGCGAAAGGCAACGTCGAGGAAGCACTGAAAGGTCTCTCCCTGACTGACTGTTCCTTACAGATGAAACATGTAATTGAAAAGGTAACGAACACTTGTAATTAGCACTAGGAACATGGAAGTTATATGTCTGACCAAGCAGTACAACAAACCACAGAGCTCCTCAGTCTAGGTTATATTTATAAACCTGTCAGTTTTTCCATTCATGTTTCTCTCACTTTCCCCGTTCATCATAACAATTTCGTCTTGAGCTACATTAATTTAGAACAGTCCTTTGCCAGGGAAAGGGAAATATACATGTTTTAGTAACCAACCCTTGCGATAAAGAAAACTTCTGAAGCCATCCAGTATTTAAGTCATCTTTTATGGAATTATACAATCCAGAATACCTATTGTAACTTTTCAGGCATTGAAAGATCCATTGTCCTGACAAAGTTGTTTCTCGTCAGTTTATCAATTCATTGGCTTGTTAGCGTGATTAAAGTCATCTTGAAACTGAATGGTAGACTACCACACAGTTATAATAATATACAAATTTTCCATCCCATTCTTTAATCCAATTGTGGCAATTTGGCACTAATTAGATACTGTTCTTTATGCTTAAAATCATTCCATTCTCAGATTGCAGAAGCAGAAGACGTCACCACTCTCGATGAAGAGGAAATGACAACTCTTCTTTCAGATTGTGGACTTACCATGAAACTGACTGTAAGATGAAGGGTTTTTTTGCTTATTTAGGAAAATTACAAAAACTGCCAAAGAATAACTTGCTGTTTATGTTCAAAGATACGGGTAATCCAACAACTTTTTAGGGTTTTAATTTCCATGTTACCAGTGTTACCAGAAATGTATGGTCCAGTATTGTGTTTTGTTTTGTATGGTGGCAGTGAACGTATGAACAATGAAACGATCACATATCATGAGCATGAGAGAAAGAAAATACCGGATTCCTAGACAGTAATCAAACCTGTGATATCCCAAATGTTATTTACTCGTAGCTGACATGATTTGCCAGGGGCAAATCTGTAAATAGTGTAAGATGTTAAGATGGAATCCGCCAGACGTTGGAGTAACAAGTGGACAAAAGTCTTGTACCAAGATTATTTACATTGTATTGCAAACTTCTGTAGGGCTCTTTTAATTATCTTCTCAAAACAGTTCATTTCTAGCAACACCAAACGCCGAAAACGAATGTTGAACTTCGTATGAAACGCTTAACAGTTTTGGTGAAATGAAACTGATGATGGAATTTTGCCTGTGTTTCCACAAAATCACTGAACTTTGAAATTTATTTTCTCTCGTTCCCGTGGGAAATTATTATTCGGTGTTATTTCAGGCAATTATTTATGTATTTAGCTTTAAAAAAATGTAAAAATGACTGTAAAATATTTAAAATTACTCTGGTACAGATTTTTGTCCACTAAAACCTGAAATTGCTCCATTTCGTCTTAATAAGTCTCCAACTTCAAATACTCAAGTTCACTTACCTTATAGCTCAAGAAAATAGATTTGCTTTCTCCATGACTGTTTTTTTTTTAGAATGCCAACAAGATGAGAGTGATTAGAAATCTGATAGTACATGATGCTATAGCCAGACCAAAGATGGTGCTTGACCAGTTAAGGGAGGGACTGAAGACCCTGGGCTTTGGCAGAAGGATGGAACTGTACCCTGACCTCATTAAGGATTTATTCGTAGCAGGTGACAGGGAAGTAACTGCTGAATGATATCAAGAATTAACTTCAGTTCCCACCAGATTTAAACCAAAACGATGAGAACATCAAAGAATATCTTCTACAGTTTCTTAAAAATGCATCTGTTGAGGAGTTGAAGTCTTCCTTGGTCTTTACCACAGGGTCACCAAGTCTACCTGAGTTTGGGCTCGGTATCATTCAGGTCGAGTTAAAGGATACAGAATCAATTTACAAACACCTTCAAAATTCCGAACACTGTCGCGCTTTGTGTTCCGGGTAGACTGTTTTAACATTCTAGATCACGCCTCTACGAGCTTCCAACTTAAGATAAAAGAGGTATTTCATATTCATAAACAACAGCCTTCCTTGAATCAGCAATAGACCTCTTTAGCTTGGGCGGTTTGTTTTCCTATTGTAGAACACGTGGTATTCTCTGGAGAATTTTGTCCATCTTAAAATTATTCATTCATATACACGGGACTATTTGAAAATTTGAAAGCAAGAATTCTCAAGAGTATCATCACGTGGTCTACAATGGGAAAACAAACCGCCCAAGCTAAAGAGGTCTATTACATCATGTAAATCTAAAACTATCCTTTAATTCTCACTTTGTCACGTTTTTTGTACATTCCGTTGTTACTAGCATAATTAGCATTTTTTCTTTCTTATAAATTCAACTTGTAACGCTTTGTACATTAATTAACTGAAGATGGCAGAAGTTTCTGTCGAAACATGTCTTATAAACTTAAAAGTGTTGTCGTTTTCTTTAAAGGACATGAACAATGTTTTGGCAAGAAACCGAAACAAACCTAAAGATCCTATCACTACGGTACCCAAACGACATGTTTACATTGTTTTACCTTATCTGGGTCTTCGAAGTAAAATCATCACAAAGCAAGTTAAATCTTGTATCTACAAGTTCTATGGTTGTATTAACCTAAAAAATAATTTTTCGTAACACTCACCGCATTAACTCTTTATTCCCCTACAAGGACAGGCTTAACCGCTCTCTCAAGTCTAAGGTTGTATACAAGGCTAGCTGTTGGGACTGTGATGACTTTTACATAGGTAAAACGAAGCGTCGTTTACACGACAGAAAAACTGAACATTTTAAAGCACTCACGAAGAGTTGTTAAACATCAGCCATCGCAGATCACATTACCTCGACAGGACACAATATCAAGTGGGACCATTTTGAAATTTTAGCAACAGGGCGTTCTGATATTCATTGAAGAATTAAAGAATCATTATTGATTAAGGATTTAAAACCTTCTTTAAACGAAAATGTGGGCAGCGAGAAACTTTTACTTTACTAGCCTTTTATATATTGTCCAGCAGACTTTAATTGGTCTGTATATTATGAGTTTTTTTTTCACTATTGTCTTAATTAGGTTCCAGTCTTTCTCTTAAGCATTTAAATATCTTGTTGTATTATCCAACCGTCACTTCTGAGGATGTATGTTGAGGCATACGAAACGTTAAGTCATTAATCAAAGTTTTTACAACATGCGTTGTTTTGTCATGTTTGTAATCGCAATGGAGTTGCTTGGTGGCAGGAGGCGCTGAATACTTGAATCATTACGGTATTCAGTATCTGGCCTTTGCCCTCGTTTTAGCCTGAATGGGTGAAAGAAAAAAAAAGATTTGATTCCTTTTACAAAACGTCAATGTATTTATTCAGTTACTTAATCTTCATTAAAGAAGGGAGACAAATAAATAAATAAGGTGCCCGGCGCCATCAAATCACATGCAAGGCTGCCAATATTATGGAAGTCTGAAATAATATATATATAAATATATTTTTTATCCCCTTGGTATATTTTGCTTAATGAAAAAAAAATCCTATTTACGTTTATCATAATACCATACATTTATGACTTAAATAAGAGCTGTATGTCTGTCGGCTTGCTTGGCTTTTGACCTTGCTTGGGTGTGTTCTAGACAATGGACTCTTTTTAATAGGAGTTAAAGCTTCCTTTGTTTTAGTAGCCGAGACATTCTCCGATGCATGAACTGTTGTGGGGGTGAATTCATCTCAGCTAGTTTTCCTTTCTGGTCCTGCTTGTCAGCCATCAAGCATTTCAACATAAATTTTAACTGAGGTAAGTTTTACAATTTAAGTTCACAGAATCTTTTTTTAATGACGCTCTTTCCTATCGTGGTGTTGTTCTCGGTGCAGCCGAGGTTGCATGGTCTAGTGTCACTGTATATTGTGCCCGGGATTGTGTGATCGCCATATTTCATGCCGCGCCTTAACCGAGTACAAGAAAATTAAGAGACGATGCGACTAGCAGGGTTTGTTTCTCCAGCGGTAGTCCCGAGTTCAAATCCTCGGTCACTCTTTGTAAATAGCCAACTGGTCTGTCTCTTGCCAGCTGGGATTTTACGTGTATTTGAAGTATTTGTTTCCTTTGTTTCAGTGCCATGCCTGTAAACTAGCTAAGCTTGGTGGTTGTGTAGCTAAATGCATGACCACTATAAATAAGATTTACATCACAGATCATTAAATTACAATTGAGGCAATGTAGGACACAAAAAGACGCGAAAGGAGTCGGAAAGGCGATGAAATTGAAACCAAATCAATTGTGTACAACTACACTCGGTTTGATCGAGTACAACTTTGTTATCTGAAAAAGACTAGGATAAAATTGTTTTTGAATGTTTCCGCAGTGGTCTTGTGATACGTAAATTATGCGTTTAGGGAACACTTAAGTGATAAATTTGAGGTTAAGCAAAACCGAAGAAAGAAAACACCACTTCAAGCCGCGAGGGATGTTAGAAGACGAAAGCTCTTGAAAATCAATTTTGAACGCGCTGATCGAAACAGTTACTGCGCGCTTGCTCGAAAATTTCGAATATTACATCAGCTAGAAGTTTGAGGCCCTGCAGCTGCACAATCAGAACCGAGCATTGCTTGAAAAGTACTTGTCTGTATGGTGTATATTATGAAGCCGGTGCGTGCTCTGAATGATCTGCAGCGCAATCAATGCGTTATTATACAACCCACTTACTGTGATTTTTGTCCTCCTACAGGGAATTTGGTCCAGTGGTTCTCACTCAGTGATCCAACAGCATACTGACACAGTAGGTATTCAGATTCTTTTTTAAGTCTACGTCGTTCAGAAAATTCAGATGCTCTATGTTAATACCACGAAAACTTTGGTTTCCATCACAGTTGGACGGGTAAGACTCAATCACGCACGCAATTGCTTTTCAAACTGTGGTGAACGTTTCGCCAGCAAATTATTCATTTGCAATCACCTTTAACTGTCAGGAACGGAAAAGTGCTTAACATATCTGATTTTCAAAGACTGCATTTAGGTTTGTGGCCGCCTTGCTTGGGCCAGTATTATCAATTATGAAGTTTTGGCTCCATTTGGTGTGGGTAATTCAACAGTAGTGGGGATGATTTGAAAAGTTCTTAATTAATTGCCTCAGTCACTGTTTTATTCTGATTATACATGTATGTGCTTTAAATTCCGGGTTGCGACTGTCAGTTCATTTCATTCAACTTGCCAGTTTGTCTTCTATCTACATAATTCGCGTTTTAACACCACTTTCAATACATAACTCTTGTGTTTTTTGTATCATCTACGAGTTAATTTGCTGTGATGGTGATTTTCTGTTTTGTGCAGCCAGAATCGCATATTATTTCTTGTTGTATTTAAATAAAAAACATGTACCGTGTTTCTATCGAGTTACACAAGCACTAGTGGAAGTTTGGAAGAACGAGAAGTGCTGTGGGAACACGAGCCGCAGGCGAATGTTTCCACAGCTTTTTCGAGTTCTCCCAAACTTTCACGAGTGTTTGTATAACTCAACAGAAACACGAAGTACATGTTTTCTATTTCTTTTAGAAAACACCACGACGAGAAAAAGGAAAACAAGTTGTTAACTTTGGATATCAAAATGTAAATTCTCTTTGCTCGCGCCATCACTACGTCGACAGCGCGCGCCAGTTCTGTGTCTCCATCGAGTTATATAAACACGATTTTTAACCAATCAGCGCGCGTGCTTTCATAGGACTGTTTTCTAAAACAGTTTACCTTTCATCTGCAAATTTTATGCCCCTTGACCAAACACAAACAGTGAAACGCTGCACGTACGACAGGAGGCTGCGTAGAACATGAAAGACGATGAATCTGTAACCAACTCATTAACTATACCATAGACAGTGTGCATGATGAGGGTCGTACAGGGGGGCTCTCTGGCACGGCTCACGAACTGCCATCCAGCAGCGGCATTCCATTATGCCCATTAAATAAAGAGTGCTTCCCCCTCCCCCAGAGAACTCCCCCACTCTATTACAAATATCCTTTCCCTCAATTGTTAGGCATGTTTTGCATCTGTGAAGCTGGATCCAGTGCGTATGATTTTTGTTTAGTGATGGTGATGATCGGTGGAGTCCACATCAATTTCCTCTATACTGCGGGGCCATGAGTTGTGCATCGTGCTACAGCTGGAAGCTGTTGACACTTTGTCAGAGATGTTTTCTCTAGGTGAACTGAGAAAAGAGTTGGAGACTTTGCACCGATAAAGTGCCGGGTGCTTTGTGGATCCGTGGGCTAGCAATGGCATTGCTAAAACCCTTGCACATCTAACGTTTTCTGCCGATCCTCATGGATTCTGGCCTTTGATACACCCAGAATAGTCCACGCCCTATTCCATGATATAGCTCAGCGCTCTCTCGACTACAGAGAAATTGAAATGATCTACAAAAAGATTGTTGAATCATGGGCCCAAAGGATGAAGCTTGAAGAGTAGATGAATGCTAAGATTCATATCTAATGATGCAATAACATATTATAAAGACAGCGACCTTAATCCAGCGAAAAAACTCCGAATTGTTTACACCAACCAGCCTGCAGCTGACCCAGGTGGTGTTGTACGTCAGTTTTACACCCAGCTCCTTGCCGCAATTACTGATTCCTTTTTTCAGGGACATGAATATCGAAGTCCTATTTACAACAGCGACACCGTGGCCTCTGGCCTCATGCAGTTAGTGAGGCACAATAATTGTGCACAGTATATTGCAAGGTGGGCCAGGTGTTCCTATTTTTTAGCCCAGGCATATACTACTACTTGGCGAAAGGCAACGTCGAGGAAGCACTGAAAGGTCTCTCCCTGACTGACTGTTCCTTACA
>JAHPZR010027975.1:0-7500 GCA_019787425.1 Platygyra sinensis
TTTGGGTCTTGCCCGATTTCATCATAAGTTGTACTCCTCAAATGTTTACTTAACAGCCAGCATCACTGGTATGTTTAGATATGTTTGGTTCTCTATTTTTCATTTGAAGTTCCTCTAAAGGAAAATCAAATGTAATTTCATTGTCATCTATCCACTGGGAATATAGGCAGCCACTAGCATGGGCGTAGCCAGGATTTTTCAAAGGGGGGGTCACACTGACTCATACAGAGGGTACTCATCAGATTGTCACCTGAATATTGTAGGTTGTTTGCTTACAAAAAGGCTTACAAAGGGGGGGTCACGGGCACCCCAGGACCCCCCCCCCCTGGCTACGCCCTTGACTAGAAATACTAGGTTCTACAGGTATGGAAGTGTTAACTGCTGACCTACATTCAGTACTGGGTCCCGTAATATCCACGCAACAAACATGGTGGGTTGTAGTGACAGAAGCAATATACTGCAAACCAAAACAACAGTTCCATGACCATTTTTAGTGTACAGCAGTTGCGTGAGTTTTCCTTCCTTATTAAAAGCATCTGGTTGCATGTAGCAAAAAATTTTATTACCTCTTTTTTTTATTTTTCTTGAACAAGCTGCTCAGTCGATAATCAAGACTTCTTTCTTGGTCGATGGTCAAAAATATTATTGTTGGGACAGTATCCGGCTTTAACGCTTTATCCTTTCAAGCCAAGTAGTTCTGCTCTTAGATCACGATTCAAAGCAGTGTGGCTCGAAGTGAACGGAACATAATCGAGTACCTTTGGTAACCGCAAGGCCAACACGGGATATTTTTGCTAGCCACTCTTTTAAGAGAGAGACTCCTGTGGGAAAGCGGTGGAAACTTATTCCTAGTCCCTTACTGACAAATCGAGAATCATTCGAACATCCAACAGCAAAGCAATACACCATTATGGCTAACAGAGGAAGCGATCGATATCAAAGCACAGAAATTGAACAGTGTGTTGAGTAAGATGGATAACTTTATTTATCAGAAAGTTGACGCACGAGCGGCAAATTTCTGCCACAGATAAGAAAAAGTTGCGAAAAAACATTGCCAGTTGCGAAAGGAACGTGACGTTCTCTGTAAAACGAGCTTGTTTTGTAACATTACAGTCATTTCCGTCGAGTGAAACGCCCGATCTACTCTAAATAACACATTTATATTCAACCAATATACAGCTGAATTAAGCACCATTAACCTGATCAGAGCCGACAACAAATAAATATAAATACACAGAAATGTAAAGACACGGCAGAACAGTGCTTGTAAGCTCGAACAATACCAACTATATCGAGACTAATAATTCGGCTGTGAAAGTTTATCGTTTATTTGAATTCCTTTCCTTTATTGAGAAAGGTAGACCGAACGCTCAAATTAAATATCACAAATCCCAAAACAGATAATTTACAAAATGATAAGAAAAGGATTCACATAATCTTAAAAGTGAAACAGCTCGGAAAATAAACCATCAGGGAACAAGTACTTGTGGGTCGAAGTACCTCTATGATTCGAACGCTCGTTGTAAGATATCGTTGGTGCGGAAAAATTGTAACTTACGCTTTCCTGCGCGAGTAAAAGATTCCAGTTAAGAAATCACGGGCCCAGAGAGCTCTGTAAAGGCATTTGTCTATCTTATATGTTGAAAATGTCCCCTTACGGTCGCAATGTTCGAGACAAACATCAGTCAAAATACTGCTTCTGTATAGAGCGCTCTCACACTCTCTCACAGGTCTTCCCCATATCATACGTCATAACCTGCGCAAATGACCGCTGACTCATCTATTCTGCGCCGCAATGCCGATGACCCAAACTCGGAGGAAAAACAGTTTTTTTAGGTGGAAAAACGACGAATATGGCAGAAAAAAGTTGGAAACATTATTGTACGTGGTCTAAACTGTAAGAAAAAAAATACTTATTTTTTGCCTTCAGTTCCCCTTTAATAAGTCTCCAACTTCAAATACTCAAGTTCACTTACCTTATAGCTCAAGAAAATAGATTTGCTTTCTCCATGACTGTTTTTTTTTTAGAATGCCAACAAGATGAGAGTGATTAGAAATCTTATAGTACATGATGCTATAGCCAGACCAAAGATGGTGCTTGACCAGTTAAGGGAGGGACTGAAGACCCTGGGCTTTGGCAGAAGGATGGAACTGTACCCTGACCTCATTAAGGATTTATTCATAGCAGGCGACAGGGAAGTAACTGCTGAATGATATCAAGAATCAACTTCAGTTCCCACCAGATTTAAACCAAAACGATGAGAACATCAAAGAATATCTTCTACAGTTTCTTGAAGATGCATCTGTTGAGGAGTTGAAGTCTTCCTTGGTCTTCACCAAGTCAACCTGAGTTTGGGCTCGGTATCATTCAGGTCGAGTTAAAGGATACAGAATCAATTTACAAACACCTTCAAAATTCCGAACACTGTCGCGCTTTGTGTTCGGTAGACTGTTTTAACATTCTAGATCACGCCTCTACGAGCTTCCAACTTAAGATAAAAGAGGTATTTCATATTCATAAACAACAGCCTTCCTTGAATCAGCAATAGACCTCTTTAGCTTGGGCGGTTTGTTTTCCCATTGTAGAACACGTGGTATTCTCTGGAGAATTTTGTCCATCTTATAAAATTATTCATTCATATACACGGGACTATTTGAAAATTTGAAAGCAAGAATTCTCAAGAGTATCATCACGTGGTCTACAATGGGAAAACAAACCGCCCAAGCTAAAGAGGTCTATTACATCATGTAAAGCTAAAACTATCCTTTAATTCTCACTTTGTCACGTTTTTTGTACATTCCGTTGTTACTAGCATAATTAGCATTTTTTCTTTCTTATAAATTCAACTTGTAACGCTTTGTACATTAATTAACTGAAGATGGCAGAAGTTTCTGTCGAAACATGTCTTATAAACTTAAAAGTGTTGTCGTTTTCTTTAAAGGACATGAACAATGTTTTGGCAAGAAACCGAAACAAACCTAAAGATCCTATCACTACGGTACCCAAACGACATGTTTACATTGTTTTACCTTATCTGGGTCTTCGAAGTAAAATCATCACAAAGCAAGTTAAATCTTGTATCTACAAGTTCTATGGTTGTATTAACCTATTAACATTCACCGCATTAACTCTTTATTCCCCTACAAGGACAGGCTTAACCGCTCTCTCAAGTCTAAGGTTGTATACAAGGCTAGCTGTTGGGACTGTGATGACTTTTACATAGGTAAAACGAAGCGTCGTTTACACGACAGAAAAACTGAACATTTTAAAGCACTCACGAAGAGTTGTTAAACATCAGCCATCGCAGATCACATTACCTCAACAGGACACAATATCAAGTGGGACCATTTTGAAATTTTAGCAACAGGGCGTTCTGATATTCATTGAAGAATTAAAGAATCATTATTGATTAAGGATTTAAAACCTTCTTTAAACGAAAATGTGGGCAGCGAGAAACTTTTACTTTACTAGCCTTTTATATATTGTCCAGCAGACTTTAATTGGTCTGTATATTATGAGTTTTTTTTTCACTATTGTCTTACTTAGGTTCCAGTCTTTCTCTTAAGCATTTAAATATCTTGTTGTATTATCCAACCGTCACTTCTGAGGATGTATGTTGAGGCATACGAAACGTTAAGTCATTAATCAAAGTTTTTACAACATGCGTTGTTTTGTCATGTTTGTAACCGCAATGGAGTTGCTTGGTGGCAGGAGGCGCTGAATACTTGAATCATTACGGTATTCAGTATCTGGCCTTTGCCCTCGTTTTAGCCTGAATGGGTGAAAGAAAAAAAAAAGATTTGATTCCTTTTACAAAACGTCAATGTATTTATTCAGTTACTTAATCTTCATTAAAGAAGGGAGACAAGTAAATAAATAAGGTGCCCGGCGCCATCAAATCACATGGAAGGCTGCCAATATTATGGAAGTCTGAAATAATATATATATAAATATATTTTTTATCCCCTTGGTATATTTTGCTTAATGAAAAAAAAAATCCTATTTACGTTTATCATAATACCATACATTTATGACTTAAATAAGAGCTGTATGTCTGTCGGCTTGCTTGGCTTTTGACCTTGCTTGGGTGTGTTCTAGACAATGGACTCTTTTTAATAGGAGTTAAAGCTTCCTTTGTTTTAGTAGCCGAGACATTCCTCGATGCATGAACTGTTGTGGGGGTGAATTCATCTCAGCTAGTTTTCCTTTCTGGTCCTGCTTGTCAGCCATCAAGCATTTCAACATAAATTTTAACTGAGGTAAGTTTTACAATTTAAGTTCACAGAATCTTTTTTTAATGACTCTCTTTCCTATCGTGGTGTTGTTCTCGGTGCAGCCGAGGTTGCATGGTCTAGTGTCACTGTATATTGTGCCCGGGATTGTGTGATCGCCATATTTCATGCCGCGCCTTAACCGAGTACAAGAAAATTAAGAGACGATGCGACTAGCAGGATTTGTTTCTCCGGCGGTAGTACTGAGTTCAAATCCTCGGTCACTCTTTGTAAATAGCCAACTGGTCTGTCTCTTGCCAGCTGGGATTTTACGTGTATTTGAAGTATTTGTTTCCTTTGTTTCAGTGCCATGCCTGTAAACTAGCTAAGCTTGGTGGTTGTGTAGCTAAATGCATGACCACTATAAATAAGATTTACATCACAGAACATTAAATTACAATTGAGGCAATGTAGGACACAAAAAGACGCGAAAGGAGTCGGAAAGGCGATGAAATTGAAACCAAATCAATTGTGTACAACTACACTCGGTTTGATCGAGTACAACTTTGTTATCTGATAAAGACTAGGATAAAATTGTTTTTGAATGTTTCCGCAGTGGTCTTGTGATGCGTAAATTATGCGTTTAGGGAACACTTAAGTGATAAATTTGAGGTTAAGCAAAACCGAAGAAAGAAAACACCACTTCAAGCCGCGAGGGATGTTAGAAGACGAAAGCTCTTGAAAATCAATTTTGAACGCGCTGATCGAAACAGTTACTGCGCGCTTGCTCGAAAATTTCGAATATTACATCAGCTAGAAGTTTGAGGCCCTGCAGCTGCACAATCAGAACCGAGCATTGCTTGAAAAGTACTTGTCTGTATGGTGTATATTATGAAGCCGGTGCGTGCTCTGAATGATCTGCAGCGCAATCAATGCGTTATTATACAACCCACTTACTGTGATTTTTGTCCTCCTACAGGGAATTTGGTCCAGTGGTTCTCACTCAGTGATCCAACAGCATACTGACACAGTAGGTATTCAGATTCTTTTTTAAGTTTACGTCGTTCAGAAAATTCAGATGCTCTATGTTAATACCACGAAAACTTTGGTTTCCATCACAGTTGGACGGGTAAAACTCAATCACGCACGCAATTGCTTTTCAAACTGTGGTGAACGTTTCGCCAGCAAATTATTCATTTGCAATCACCTTTAACTGTCAGGAACGGAAAAGTGCTTAACATATCTGATTTTCAAAGACTGCATTTAGGTTTGTGGCCGCCTTGCTTGGGCCAGTATTATCAATTATGAAGTTTTGGCTCCATTTGGTGTGGGTAATTCAACAGTAGTGGGGATGATTTGAAAAGTTCTTAATTAATTGCCTCAGTCACTGTTTTATTCTGATTATACATGTATGTGCTTTAAATTCCGGGTTGCGACTGTCAGTTCATTTCATTCAACTTGCCAGTTTGTCTTCTATCTACATAATTCGCGTTTTAACACCACTTTCAATACATAACTCCTGTGTTTTTTGTATCATCTACGAGTTAATTTGCTGTGATGGTGATTTTCTGTTTTGTGCAGCCAGAATCGCATATTATTTCTTGTTGTATTTAAATAAAAAACATGTACCGTGTTTCTATCGAGTTGCACAAGCACTAGTGGAAGTTTGGAAGAACGAGAAGTGCTGTGGGAACACGAGCCGCAGGCGAATGTTTCCACAGCTTTTTCGAGTTCTCCCAAACTTTCACGAGTGTTTGTATAACTCAACAGAAACACGAAGTACACGTTTTCTATTTCTTTTAGAAAACACCACGACGAGAAAAAGGAAAACAAGTTGTTAACTTTGGATATCAAAATGTAAATTCTCTTTGCTCGCGCAATCACTACGTCAACAGCGCGCGCCAGTTCTGTGTCTCCATCGAGTTATATAAACACGATTTTTAACCAATCAGCGCGCGTGCTTTCATAGGACTGTTTTCTAAAACAGTTTACCTTTCATCTGCAAATTTTATGCCCCTTGACCAAACACAAACAGTGAAACGCTGCACGTACGACAGGAGGCTGCGTACAACATGAAAGACGATGAATCTGTAACCAACTTATTAACTATACCATAGACAGTGTGCATGATGACCCATGATCTATTCCTGCAGACCAGAATACTAAAAATCATTTTGAGTGCGTTGTTATTGCTCCTACCAATTACGCGATTTTTACTGCAGGAAATTGCAGGGTTAAAAAAAATAGAAAACGTTAAATTCTTACACGAAGACTGAAAAGTAAAAACAAGCAGAAGAAATTAAACTTAGTAAACAAGGAAGTCCACTTGGAGGAAGACAGATGGAGGACAATTCTCCTGTTTTTCAACGGGCACAAACAAATACCACTGTTGAAAGAAACAAATAATAACAATTCACGAATTACTGCACATCGAATAGACAATTAAAGGTTACGGGTGCCAGTTGTCAGTGTTGTTGATATAAAATCTTGCTCAGTGGTTGGTGAAAGTAAAATCGCGATGAGGATACATGTTTCAGACTTCGATCTTAATGCGATTTTTCTGATCCTGTAAGGTCGATTTGTTTAGCGGTAACAAAACTAAAAGTGGTTTTAATTTTTCAAACTTTTCCTGTACCTCTTTTTATGCTGTTAAAAACAATAATATATAGATTTAGCCAATCCTAAAAGCGGACCTCCTGATTACAAAAGTTAACCATTTTTCTGATCCTGTAAGGTCGATTTGTTTAGCGGTAACAAAACTAAAAGTGGTTTTAATTTTTCAAACTTTTCCTGTACCTCTTTTTATGCTGTTAAAAACAATAATATATAGATTTAGCCAATCCTAAAAGCGGACCTCCTGATTACAAAAGTTAACCATAAAGGAAAAAAAGGATTTGTTTTTCTTCGATCACAAACTTAACATATGATCAATTATGAGCATGTAATATTTCAGGGTGTGGTTTTGCCATTCTTTCCAGTTAGATTTTAAAAAATCATACCCATTGTAAGTGTAACAAAGATTGCAGAAATTACATGTACAGTAAATCTGGGACTTTTCAAGAGACGATTGCACAAGGAATATGTTGGAAGGAAAGTCGAAAACGTGACAGGGGTTAACTTGTGCCAAAATTTTGCATCTGCATGTTTTGCCTTTTTCTTTCTCAAAGTAATAACTTGATTTAAGCCTACGATCCAGTGAAAAAAACAGTACCCGGTCAGCTGTCAACTTAAAAGAAATGCAATCTCAATGAACTCTTACCCTTAGCATATGTTATGGTCATGTGATAC
>JAHPZR010027975.1:17500-31440 GCA_019787425.1 Platygyra sinensis
TGCTCCACGAGGAGGAGAGAAAGATATATGCCAAAATATATTTTGAAGCTAGTATCTGTCATAACAGTGATTTCTTTATATATCTTGAATTCAAAGGCTATTCAGCAGTGCGAAATTGAACTGTTTGGTACAGAATTTGATTTGTCGCACACAAATCAGCAACGGGGTCGACAGATTCGACCCAAACACAACACGTATAAAGATCACGTTTATTTGGATCGATTATTTTTACTTCTTTTACGTAGCGTAGAGCCCATGCGACTGCTGAGTTGACTGGCAGGGATCCAAATGTAAATGTAAATGTTTTGTGGCGTTTTCGTTGAGGACAAAAAGCTTGACTGTAATTTGCATATATGGCGACAGTAACGCGATTCTTCTGTTTACACCTCGGAAAAAAATCTCAACTTCCGTTCTGCTTTCGAGATACATTTTCTCACAGTTAATAGAGGGGACCACCTCTATTAACTATGATTTGCTCGAAGAGTCCTCGTATGTCAAGACAAATGGTTTCAGTATCAAACTAGAACAACAGAGTGGTTTGATACCTTTTTTTTTCCAGAATGTACTTCGTGAGAGTATTACGTGAATATCATGTGATAGAATGAGTCAGACAGAATGTGTTGGTTTAGTTTATTAAAATTTATGATAGCATGCCTAAGTTACTTGAACAGCATGAGTGATATAGTTTACAAAAATTAAGGCCGAAGTTCGAACCCTAGCCGGCCCATTGCCTTGTTTCTTCGCCACCTTTACTTCCGGTTAACTTCTGCATAAATTAAGAAACATTTGATTTCCGTCCACGCAGATTCCCGGATGAAGGCCCTTATCGCTAAAACTCATTCATTGGAGACTGTAACATAAATCTGAAAATCCAAACATGTAAATCCAAAGAGGGAGCCTGTAAATCACATGTCAGTCGAAAATAGAGGCGTGTAAATAACATGTAATTCTCAAAGTCATTAATAATGCATCAAGTAAGAACAAAGGAAATTACAACAGTGAAGGAAGTTTGGATACCCGATCTTAATTAGCATAGATTTTTACGATTTTACCTCTCCCTTTACCCCTTAGTAAAGATGTATCAAACTTAGCCATTAGTTGCCAATTTCAAACGAAAGAACACGAAATAATCGCACAATTCACCAGGAAAAAACACTTGGAAAATCCAAGATGGCGGATAACATGTGCTGGACAAGAAAATTCCGTTTTGTTAAGTTTTTTGTCATGCAACTGTCACCAGTAGGCCTTTCTCGATTATGCTAGTAAAACTGGCATTTAATGCTACTAGAAATTATCGCATAAAGCCACAAAAATGCTAAAATAATGCCTGATTTCTTTAAAAAATGCCACTTGAATTCCAAAAAATGCTTTGTTTTATTTCAAACAAAACGTACAAACTCTTACATTATATGCTCATATCAGCAACAGGTGATACTTAATAATTGTTTGTTTATAAATCTTGGGGTCAGAATTGAAACTTTTCCAGCCAACAGCCACTAAACAGTCATATTTGAAGTACTACCATGCGCTGGGCACACACAACCTAGACTAGCACAATTCTGTTCAACTCCCAACTCATATAAAACGTTTACGTTTCAGTATACTGTAAGCAGTTGCGAGCGCTTATCGCTTGTTGTATTGTGCCATCACACTGGCTTGAATGTAATAGACGAGAGCACAATCTTGCTGCTCATTGAATGAGCATATATCTTGCAAGTTCGTGGCCGACGCCATCTTGGCTGAGCAAGAGAGAAAGAGTTACCCGCTGACCACCCATGCCTTTTTTTTCCGTTGGTGTTAGTACGTCATGTAACGGAAACAGACAATCTACACACACAACTAACACAACACAAGTACACAAGTAACACAACGCACAAACAGTCAAAACAGACAGAGACCAATCAAAATTGTAAAACTTTAGGATTATTTATCCTTCTGAGTGCTGAAATCTGGATCACAGTCATGAAAAATGACAGAAAATACTAGCAATTCTTTTTCAAGAAAAAACGAAAACAAATGCCCGTTTTCCCAAGAAATGCCGAAAAAATGCTAGCATAATCGAGAAAGGCCTAGTCACCAGACTACATTTATTTGTATGCGGTTTCATTATTTTTACAACGTGCGGAAATATCCATACAAGTACTTAGATGTAGGACGTACTGAGTACGTCCTTATAGCATACAAGTAATCTGATACTGGACGTACTCAGTACGTCCTTGTAGCAGTGAAAGGGATAACTTAAGGCTTTACTTACCAATCACTTTTAACGGACCAGAGTGGTAACGCCATCGACTGACAGCGTTATTCAATACCTTTAGGGACTTGTTATTCACAAAAATAAATCTTCCACGGCTTGCGTGCCTATATTTTTAATAGACGGAGCCGTTTTTCTGTGAGAGTGATGTGAATATGTCCAAGTTTTCGGCTGAATTTGTCGCGGTCGCGGTCCGAAAACCGCAGTTCTACTTTTTACACAGGTAGCCCTTACATCCGTTTAGAATATGAATGACAATCAAATTACCTTTATCGCGCGTGTTTTGTGTTTTGTGTCCCCCATTGTGAATTTTTAATACCCGCGCGCGGTAAATTGTGCGGTCCGCTAGGGCGAGGTCTGGAACCGAGATTACCGAAATCGTTCGGAGCCTGCTCGGAGATCTAATAAAGTGACAAGGGATAACCTGCGAGCAGGCTCACTTGTTTGGGTAGGGTATCCGGGCAAAGGTGCGGGAGCTGCAACCGCGAGCTGGCGAGAAGAATGGTTATGGGCGAGCCTGCACGCGAGCTATTGATTTTTAAATTTCCCGCGTTCGCTGACGAACGCAGCGATCCGATTGGTTAAAATTGACAGATTGCAGAAACCAGTGCAAGCTTACTGCATTTCACATCACGCGAACCGTCTGTAGACTTTGTTCAAGGAGCGTTCCTCAAGCTTTCGATTAATTCTGACGTAAGTTTTGAACTAAAATTAGGGCAGAAAATAGCTGTGAATTGTTTACTGGAAGGGAGGGGTGTTTTCGCAGTGATGCCGACCGGTTTCGGTGAGAGCTTTTTTAGCTGTTCCCCACAGCGATCGAACAGAAGAATTTGCGGCAACGATCGCGGTTTGTTTGTTTAGTTTATTCGCTTCGTTAAAATATATTCTTTGGAGTTTTATTCAGCTACTACAGAACTGCTGAGAAAAGAACTAAATGGCTACGAATTTAGTACAGTTGAAATACGATTGATCTCAAAGTAATTAGCTTGTTTTTGTCGTCTTTTTGACTTACAACTTTCATCTTTCTTTCGCAGCGCTGTAATTTATTTCGTCGTGCGGCGAAGAGGTTATTTATTTTGTTGTTATCAAATTGGTTTTCACATGTTTCTTTAGCTTTCAATACTCGTTGTTTCTCAAATGTAGCCGTTATAGTTCAAGAATGAAAATTCTGTTGTTCGTGGTTTCGAATTAAAAAAAAATCCCCGAAGTGAAGTTTGACCATCCTCCGAGTCTCCACGTTGCGTCCAATGTGCTGTCATGCTTGTTTACTTTTTGCTTCGCTCCTATTGACACATGTGAAATGCCGACTTGACACCTCGCGAGGGGCGGAATTCATAGCTCGCGTGCAGGCTCACTTTTCCTCGCCTCATTCTTCTCGCCGGTTTCCCCGGTTCTCGGTTCTTTGTCGCTTTTTGCCGTGATACCCTACCCAAACAAGTGAGCCTGCTCGCAGGCTAGACAAGGGATGAAACGGCGTTTCGAATTTCGCATCACTTCGAGGGGAACTTTGCATCGTAATTTGCCATAAAATTGCTCTGTGAGAAGAAGAAGGATTAAAGGGCCCTACTCAGCCACACCTTTTTTTTTTGTTTTCATGCGAGAATTTGGCTATTATATTTTATTAGGAGTCTGTCGAAACGAACATTAAACATACCTTCAGGAACTCAGCTTACAGTAAAACAATAAGAATTTGCTTCACCATGCTATATCAATAATTTCGATGTCATCGAAAATGGCGGAGGCTGACTAGGGTCCTTTAAGCTAAATATATCTAATCTCATTTAGCACAAACACCCACAAAGTCTGCAATATTTTGGCGTTGTTTTAAACTACCCGGTTTCGCGCTATGTCTCTGCCAGTTGGGGGCCACGAAAGTCAGAAATGCTTAAAGTTGATTGACAGATTCGAAGCTGAATAGCGGAAGTGTGGTGATTGTATTCCGGAAATAGAATGCTGACACAAGGCCAGAGCCAAGGCCAAAGTTAAGGTTAAGGCCAAGGCCAGATGCGATTCATGACGCCACAGTGGTGGGAAGAGTTCGAAAACTTTTAATTTGGAGGAATTCAGGAATTTCACGACTGTTATGTCAAGAAATTTCTTCCTCCTGACAACATGAGGATTTCGCCAATGTCAATCAACTGTAAGGTAATTTTGTGATTTGAGACGGCAAGGTTTTCGTTAAATGGGAAGCTCGGTGGCCTCATGGTTAGTGCGCTCGACTCCGGAGCGAGCGGTCCGGTTTGGAGCCCTGGCCGAGGACATTGTGTTGTGTTCTTGGGCAAGACACTTTACTTTCACGGTGCCTCTCTTCACCCAGGTGTATAAATGGGTACCAGCGAATTTAATGCTGGGGGTAACCCTGCGATGGACTAGCATCCCATCCAGGGGGGAGTAGAAATACTCCTAGTCGCTTCATGCTACAGAAACCGGGATAAGCTCCGGCCTGATGGGCCACTTGGCTTGAATGCAGACTTAACCTTTACAGACCCTTTTTGTTAATTGGTGACTTTTTCGGTCCTGCGATTCAGATCAGCTTAAAAATTGTCGCCGTTTGTTTGCCTCTAGCAGTTTGACTCACTGTCAAAAGAAAGTGCTGGATGTCGTTTTGGCTGGCTACAATACCTTTAGTTGCTGGGCCCACCAGTGTACGACCGAAACGGTCTATGTAACAAGCACGACTGTGGACTCAGTGTTGATTCCTTCATATTCCACAGCTGAATTACTTTTCAAAACATTTGCAATGTTAAAAGGAAGCCATTAGTCCACCTTGTTGCAACGCTGCGTACGCGCGTCACGAAACCCGCATTTTGACTTCCAGTCTCTTCTTCACATCTTATTTCCGTTCCCCCCAACTGGCAGAGACTTGCGACGAAAACAGTGAGAAGTTTCATCCCTTGTCACTTTACAATACAATACGATACGATACGATACGATACGATTCGATACAATACAATACAATACAATACATTATTGACACTCCCGTGGTGGGGCTTTCCAGGGTTGTAATTGTTGGCTTTCAGTTTGGACTCTATCGTGTCGTTGCCCCGTTAAGCTTTTTACGTAGTATCAGCCTTGCATCATTGTTTGTTACTTTTCAGTGACAATGCGACTTACAATATAAACATACCTATAAGAATTAATTAATTAATTAATTACACTTTATTATATTCGGAGAGTGATCGGATCTTCCGAGAAATTTGCGAGTCCCAGACTTCCATAATCTCGGTTCCAGACCTCGCACTAGCAGACCGCGCAATTTACAGCGCGCGCGTATTAAAAATGCAACATGGCGACCACAAAACACAAAACACGCGCGATAACGCTAATTTGATCTTTTATTCATATTCTAAACGGATGTGAGGGCCCCCTGTGTTTTTGTTGGATTTCTCAAAATCAAAATTCTCTGGCAACTTTTAGTCTTATTTTAGAAAATGGTTCACCAAATGGTTTTTCCTGGCAAAAATGAAATCCGTGATTTTAGTTTTGAAATTCAATTCTCGATATTTACACTCCCCTGGTCTTAAATTCAGATAAGAATGTTTTCTGTCAAACGGAATTCCGTGATACAAAGATCAGATGATGGTATTTTCTACTGCTCAGCTGATGTGTCAAACAGAAAAATAATAACTATTATAATATTTTTAACCTAACAATTCTAAATTGATTTATTTTCACATGAAACTTGTGTTGTATAATGTACCCAGGCCAGGCGCTTTAAAGCACTCTCCTTTTCTTTTTCTTCTCACTTGTTCCAAAAGATCCTTTATTATTCTGATAATTAAAGGATTGTAGCCAACAAATGCGCACTTGTCTTTAATAAGAGCCCTGCTTCTGACATGTACACATCTGCACGGGGTGGATCATCAAGGAATCAGTGTTTGTTCTTCTCAGGCCGAGTGAACAGACATTTAGTTCCCTTCGGAGGCCTAAGTTTTTAAGTATTGCAAAGCTAAGCACCTCAAAGTAATATTTTTCAAATTTTTCAAATCTTCAGGGTTGTCCTGGGATCATTGCGGAAAAGGAAGGATGGCTCTGCAGCCGTTTCAGGACGAACAGTTGAACTATTTCAAGTTTGTTTCCATTGTACTGAATGAATTCCCCAAGGCTTTACGTCAAACGTTCAGATCCATGTGGGACAACACCTTTGGACATCTCACTGGTTTCCAACCCTGGGATGATTCCACTGCAGTAAGAATTATGTTTCTTAATGCAGAAGGTGGCAGGACCAAAGTTCCAACAAACCGCTCTTACGAAGAATGGGATTGTACCGCCTTGTTCCAGGCTACTATTTACGCGCGGTCCTTCGCTTTGCCTGACAGCGCTGGTCATCACCAAACACTCAGTGATCTGTATGTGAAGCCTCATAAATTAGCCCATGGGAGTTTCCATGTATCTGTTGTGAGTCCTGGCGGAAATGAGGCTGAAACATTTGCACTTGCAATTGATCAACTTCGACTGCTCAGAAATTCGCTTTGTCATTCAACCAGTTCTGAAATAGTCAAAGCAACATTTGATCAATACGTACAACATGCCAAAAATGCATTCAAAGCTATACGAGTCAAGACAGATCACATTGATGCCATTGGGGGTTTGACTGATTCGGACTTTCCCATAAAAGAAGTTCGCAAGTTGGAGCTAGCCATGAAAGAGGAGACCCAAGCATACATCAAGTTTCTGGAGGGCGTGAGCTCAGATATTGACGAGTTAAGAGAGCTATTAAATGCAATGAAAGCAGTTAATGCAAGTAAAGATGACATCGCTCGGTTGGAACAAATTATCAAAGATCAGAGAGAAGCTCCAGCTCAGGAAAAGCCAGGTGAAAATTCAGTTATAACATTGTCGGTAAATCGGCACAATCTAAATTCATGACCTGTAATGAGGGTGAATTCATAACTCCATGGACACCTGCTCATGCATGCTCTCTTAAGCGAGCTTTGTAAAGTGGTTAATTATCACCAGTGAGCAGATTTTTGCTTCCGAAGTGCAAAGCAACCATTTGATTTCCTTATTTTTCTGCGTGTGTGAAGTTTCTAGGCCAGAATTAAAAAAGCACGAAGAAGAGCCAAATGCAAAATGTCTTTTTCCAGATTAATCTGGCGCTCAGATAAACAAGAAAAATACTCATTGACAGCGATTAATTAAACTAAAACTTTCCGCTTCCTGCCACTATCAGTAAGCTTATGTCATAAATGAATTGGTTCACGCTTTTAGCTGCCAGTTTATTGACTAATGTATTCACTTGGGAGCGGTTAGAGAGCACCCCAAAAGCCGCAACTGTAACACTTCACTTTGTCCTCCGACACTCTCTAACTGGAGAGGCCCATGATTAGTGATGATGAGTCATCATTCAAATTTTTGTATTTTCAGTTGTTTTTACCTATGATAGATTGGAGGACTGACCTACAGATGGCGTTATTGATTTTTTTTGGTTTCTTATAGATTTCTGTTGACATGCGTCTGTTCAGCATTAAAACAGAGACGATGTTTGAACAGACGAACGCTAACATGGAATCTATTTGTTAAATTGAGACAAACTAAGTAAACGTAAGCACGCATTGTATGCCCGGTAATGATGTACGCTTGCGCTCATGCCAAGTGCAACTTTTGAGCCTTAGCTCTACGTCGCAGCAAATTGTAGAAAGAGTACTGTGTGGCAAAAGGCTAATTGATGGCTGCTTTCAAAAACGCAACATGGAAATCTCAATAATAACAGCGATAATAGAGAATGAGGGTTAAGAGAGTTTCTCTCCAATATACAAACTTTTTCTAAGTTAATATATGGCCTCTTCTTGTAGCCGATATAACGCGCGCTCTAATTGGCTAATTGTAGGGCATTTTTCTCCCGTAGTGCCCAAGGGTTTATTACTGGTTTACAAAAACAGAGCAAACGCCAAATAATAAACAGCTTGTTAACCTCGAACATTCAGTCTTAACGGGAATTAAAAAAAAAAAAAAAAAAAACTTCTATACGGTAAGGTCTCGGTCCGTCCCCATTAAGACCTCACTCGTGGTAAACAAGTGGTTAGTAATCCATCTTAATTGAAAGCTATTTTTAGATCAGTAACAGTTTCATAAATCCCAGGTGGATGTAAACAATCCTGTTACGAGCGGCTTTGCATGCATTGTCATCCCGCATAAAGATATTAACGCAATGCGCGTGGTTACTAGGTATCATGTCCATAAATAACTTGTGAGGGACAAACCGTAAGAGATCAGGCTTATATGGGAAATAAACTCTCTTAGTGCTCATCTTCTCTTGAAAGCGGTTTCGTGTAAATAATTTTATCAACGTTAACTAACAAATTAATAAGTCGGCGCATATAACAGAATAAATATATTTCTTATAATAGATCTAAGTCGTTGTATTATTGGACCAGGACTTGGCCTATTAATGCAAACAATTAAAATATGTATACATATTCTTCATGATTAATTGTTTTAGTTTGTGTCTTAAAAGATTCTAGGCCATCGCTGCCAAAATCATGTCTTCCTCCAATGGTTCCACACTTTACTGGCCGCCAGACGAAGTGTGAAGAAATCATTGGTCACCTGACTTCTGGATCTGCCCGAATCGTGTCGATCTGGGGTTCACCCGGATTCGGAAAAACGTCGGTTGCAATCGCCGTGGGACATCAGCTTCATTCTCAGGGATTGTCCGTGTACTACCTTTCCTTACGAGGACTTCAGTCCAAAGCTGATCTAGCATCAAAGCTTCTTAGTCTTCTCAGACTACCGATTGCAAGTGAACAACAAAACCAACAGTATTGTTCAATCGATGATGAAATTTCCAATCTTTTTAGCGAGTTTTCAGAACCTTTCACAATAATTCTGGATAATGCTGATGAGTTATTAAGTGCAGGGCCGGAAGTGAAAGAGGAATTGACACATTTCATCAGAGACATTCTCAGACGAACCGAGAAACTGACATTAGTTATAACCACAAGGGAATCTTTAGAATTCATGAATGTGCAATTCCAAGGCTACCAGGGTGTGAGAATAAGTCCTTTAGATGAACCTTCTTCTCAAAACCTCGTTAATGAATTACTCTCAAATGTAACCGTCACTGACTCTAAACGAGTTTCGGAAATCTGCGGGCATGTACCTTTAGCCATGAAGTTATTGTGCTCCTTCATTTCTGAGGATGATGCTGAACTGAATCAAGTTCTAGATGACTTCATGGAGTCTTTGCAAAATAATAACATTGTGGAGATGTTGGACAATCCTGATTATCCGAGCGATCTGAGACTGGAACACCTGTTTAACTCTTCATTTCAGAGGCTCTCAGCTCAAGAAAAAGAAGTTCTTGTGTCCTTAAGTGTTTTTCCAGAGAGTTTCGATCTGACAGTTGCTGCTGCTGTTCTGGGTATATCACAAATTAGTATGGCAAAGAAGGTATTGCACAACCTTCTGAAAAAGTCTCTACTTGAGTCCAGTTCCGAGCCTGGGACATTCTTAATGCATCAGCTTATTCTATCGTTTGTAAGCCAAAGAGGAGAAAGTGAAATGAAAGAAGCACTTCTCAAATCAAAGTCCCGCTTCTGTGCATTTTACGTCACCCGATTTGAGAATCTAAACGAACAGTTCTTGACAGGCCATTCAATGTCTTCATTTATTGACTTCTACAAGGAAGAACAAAGCATTACGCAAAGTTTAATAGACGGCAGTTCAGATTCTGACTCAACCAAAGTCGTGTTTGAGGTCTTAGTGAACGCTGACGTCTTTCTAAGCTCACTTTACCGGAGGAAAAGAGGCAAATTTAGCAAGATTTACGATTCGGCGATAAAGGCCGCTAAAATGTTGGAAAACAAGAACTTCTACAGGCAACTACTTGTTTCTAAAGCCTTCTATAAAGTAACTTGGGACACAAAAGATGAATCGATGAAGCTGCTTTCTAAAGCGAGGGATGTTGAGGAGTCATGTTCTCCAGTCTCAGATAGCGATAGAGGAAAACGTTTGTGTTATAATGGCATCTATCAACTAGCTAACGGCAAAACAGAAGACGGAATTCACTGCTTAGAAAACGCAGTTTCCTTGATGAATAGCAGTCACGAGCAAAGAATTCTTAGAATTATTGCTTTTCAAATCCTTGCTATTTATCATCGCTTCAAGAACACCTCGTCAGGAATGTCACTGTTATACAGCAATGCACTCCAGGAATGCAAAACATTGGGAGATACTCAACTACTTGTTATCCCAGAACGCGTAGGAAAGGAATCACCCGAGACTACCAAAGAAGACTTACAGCAAAGAAACCCCGATACTTCAAATAATCAGCCATTAAAAATGGAAATTATTTCTATTATTAAAGAAGCAACGAAAGATTTTTCTGACGTTGACACCAAGCAATCGCTCACAGACCTAACACTCAATATAGCGGAGCAAATAAAAAAAGCCGACTCTCCAAACTTCGCTTGGGTTATTCCACTTTCAAACCAATGTTATGGCGTCACTGTGTCATTTGAGAGAGTATGAAAGTCGCAGCAAGTTATCTGCTAGGATAGTTTCAAGTGCACGACACATCGAGAAAAAGCAAGACTACAAAAGTTGGCGCGATGAGAAGAAATCCTCAAGCTACTAAACGAAGAAGAACTGGCGAAAGAGCTACTCCAAACATGCCCAGCATAATTACAACATGCAAAGATTATCTTGAAGCTAGTAAAGTTTGGCAAGCACATGCCCTCGAATCAAGTACGACTTTTGGAGATGAACATCAAAGTACAGCTGACAGTTACCAATCACTCTCGGTCACACAACTTGAACAAGGCGACGTGTCATCAGCTCTTCAGTCTAAACAGCGCGCGCTAGACATCAGGCGTAAACTTTTTGGAGAAGAACACTCAAGCACAGCAGAAAGTTACCATTCACTCGGGGTCACGCAGCATCAACAAGGCGACTTCTCATCAGCTCTTCAGTCTACACAGCGCGCGCTTAATATCAGGCGTAAACTTTTTGGAGAAGAACACTCAAGCACAGCTGACAGTTACTATTCACTCGGAGTCACACAACATGAACAAGGCGACTTCTCATCAGCTCTTCAGTCTACACAGCGTGCGCTTGATATCAGGCGTAAACTTTTTGGGGAAGAACATTCAAGCACCGCTGACAGTTACGTTTCACTTGGATTCACACAACAGGAACTAGGCGACTTATCATCAGCTCTTCAGTCTTCAAAGCGTGCGCTTGATATCAGGCTTAAATTTTTTGGAGAAGAACACTCAAGCACAGCTGACAGTTACCATTCACTCGGGAGCTTACAACACAAACAAGGCGACTTTTTCTCAGCTCTCAAGTCTAAGCAGCGTGCGCTTGATATCAGGCGTAAACATTTTGGTGAAGAACATTCAAGCACAGCTGACAGTTACCATTCACTCGGGGTCACACAGCATCAACAACGCGACTTTTCGTCAGCCTTTCAGTGTACACTGCGTGCGCTTGACATCAGGCGTAAAGTTTTTGGAGAAGAACACTCGAGCACAGCTGACAGTTACCATTCACTCGGGGTCACACAAGTTAAACAAGGCGACTTTTCCTCCGCTCTTCAGTCTACACAGCGTGCGCTTGATATCAGGCTAAAACTCTTTAGAGAAGAACACACAAGCACAGCTGATAGTTACCATTCACTTGGCGTCACACAACAGAAACAAGGCGACTTTTTCTCCGCTCTTCAGTCTACACAGCGTGCGCTTGATATCAGGCGTAAACTTTTTGGAGAAGAACACTTAAGCACAGCAGACAGTTACCATTCACTCGGAGTCATACAACATCAACATCGCGACTTTTCCTCGGCGCGTCAGTCTACACAGCGTGCGCTTGACATCAGGCGTAAACTTCTTGGAGAAGAACACTCGAGCACAGCTGACAGTTACCATTCACTCGGAGTCATACAAACTGAACAAGGCCACTTCCCATCAGCTCTTCAGTCTAAACAGCGTGCGCTTAATATCAGGCGTAAAGTTTTTGGAGAAGAACATTCTACCACAGCTAATAGTTATTTTTCACTCGGAGTCACACAAAATAAACAAGGCCACTTCTCATCAGCTCTTCAGTTTACACAGCGTGCGCTTAATATCAGAGGTAAACTTTTTGGAGAAGAACATTCTACCACAGCTGATAGTTATGATTTGCTTGGAGTCACACAACATCAACAAGGCGACTTCTTATCAGCTCTTCAGTCTACACAGCGTGCGCTCCATATCAGGCGTAAACTTTTTGGGGAAGAACACTCAAGCACAGCTGACAGTTACCTTTTACTCGGGAGCTCACAGCACAAACAAGGCGCCTTTTCCTCAGCTCTTCAGTCTAAACAGCGTGCGCTTGATATTAGACTCAAACTTTTTGGAGAAGAACACTCAAGCACCGCTAACTGTTACCATTCCCTCGGTGTCACACAACATGCACAAGGCGATTTCTCATCAGCTCTCCAGTCTACACAGCGTGCGCTTGATATCAGGCGTAAACTTTTTGGAGAGGAACATTCAAGCACAGCTGAAAGTTACCATTCACTCGGTGTCACACAACATGAGCAAGGCCACTTCTCATCAGCTCTTCAGTCTAAACAGCGTGCCCTCGACATCAGGCGTAATCTTTTTGGAGAAGAACACTCAAGCACAGCTGACAGTTACCATTCACTTGGAGACACACAACATGAACAAGGCGACTTCTTATCAGCTTTTCAGTCTACACAGCGTGCGCTCCATATCAGGCGTAAACTTTTTGGAGAAGAACACTCAAGCACAGCTGACAGTTACCATTCACTTGGAGACACACAACATGAACAAGGCGACTTCTCATCAGCTCTTCAGTCTACACAGCGTGCGCTCCATATCAGGCGTAAACTTTTTGGAGAACAACATTTAAGCACTGCTGAAAGTTACGATTCACTCGGAGTCACACAACATAAACAAGGCGACTTCTTATCAGCTTTTCAGTCTACACAGCGTGCGCTCCATATCAGGCGTAATCTTTTTGGAGAATAACATTTAAGCACTGCTGAAAGTTACGATTCACTCGGAGTCACACAACATAAACAAGGCGACTTCTTATCAGCTTTTCAGTCTACACAGCGAGCGCTACATATCAGGCGTAAGCTTTTTGGAGAAGAACACTCAAGCACAGCTGACAGTTACCATTCACTCGGGGACACACAACATAAACAAGGCGACTTATCATCAACTGTTCAGTCTAAACAGCGTGCGCTTAATATCAGGCTTAAACTTTTTGAGAAGAACACGTAAGCATAGCTGAAAGTTACGATTCACTCGGAGTCACACAACATAAACAAGGCGACTTCTTATCAGCTTTTCAGTCTACACAGCGTGCGCTCCATATCAGGCGTAAACTTTTTGGAGAATAACATTTAAGCACTGCTGAAAGTTACGATTCACTCAGAGTCACACAACATAAACAAGGCGACTTCTTATCAGCTCTTCAGTCTACACAGCGAGCGCTCCATATCAGGCGTAAACTTTTTGCAGAAGAACACTCAAGCACAGCTGACAGTTACCATTCACTTGGGGACACACAACATAAACAAGGCGACTTATCATCAACTGTTCAGTCTAAACAGCGTGCGCTTAATATCAGGCTTAAACTTTTTGAAAAGAACACGTAAGCATAGCTGAAAGTTACGATTCACTCGGAGTCACACAACATAAACAAGGCGACTTGACATTAGCTCTTCAGTCTA
>JAHPZR010027976.1:0-10655 GCA_019787425.1 Platygyra sinensis
ACAGAGCCTTCCTTAAGTCATGGTTTGTTATCAAGAAAATTGTTATCTTGCAGAACTTGATTACAATTATTCTGGGTAACTCTTTCTTATCCTCATTCCTTGTAGTACTTGTGTAACCTGTATATGATATTCAATGTCTTACAAACGGTCTAGGCTCTCCCAAAATGAGAAACAAACGTCTGCTTTGAACTGCTTTTAAAATGTACCAAAGCAGAATTTTAACTGTTCATTAACAGTTTCTTTGAAACAGTCCAGGGTTTGAAAAAAAACTTGAAATCTATTTTGCCCCTTGGACCAGTACAGCTCTGAAATGTTACGTGCCCTGGGCAAGTGTTAGTGTACTTTTTTTTAGTTGGCAGGACCCTGGCCTGTTAATTGGGTAAATTACTTGCCAGCAGACAAATCTACTAGTCCCAGATAACAGGACAGCTCTATTTTTGACCCCTGGATACTGAAAAAACTTGGTCTTCAGGAAAGTCTCTTAGTAATACTTGGTCAATTCTCCTCTTGTACACTTCATTTGTAGTGCAGAGTGCACTATTGGGATGGTTTTGGGGGTTGCCTGTCACGAAGGTAATAAGTTGCTATGGCGCTATAGTGCTAAGGTGTAAACTTTAATGTTTGTTTAGTTAATTAATTTCAATTAATCAATTATTCTAGAGGCAAGTACAGTAAGTGGTGGGGTGAGGTCGGAAAGGTACATTGGTACCTCACACAAAACATGTTTCATTTCAGTTAGGTGTGAACACCACAAAGCTATACAGTACCGCTCAGAAGAAACCTAACAGGGAATGCGAACGTGAACTGGTACAAGAAGGGGAATGGAATGGGTATAGAACGGATACAGAACAGATACCGAGCGGATACAGAACGGTGACCAATCACAAAAACTATAAAAGTGTTCTCTGGAATGTAAACTATAAGAGAATGCGTTCTTCAGCACACATGCTACACTATAGTATATGTCACACTATCAGAGCTCTATCAGAGTGCTTACCAGGGATTTGAAAACGATACAATTTTAAATACACGTTCGTCCAATTCTTGTCCGACCCGGCGATCTTCAGAAATTAATGGAACAAATCATCTTTTGTCATTTTTCATTTCTTTTTACACACACTAAGCGAGCATCTTCCCTGCGTCTTCTCAGTTCTCTAATCCATTGATGAAATGATGGGTCGAGTTAGACTGGGATTGAAAGGTTTTCACACGAAAAATAATCAAAGCAAAAACCTCGCTGTTTTGGTTGAGCTTTATTACAGTGTTGTTCGCCAACATTGCGGAAGAATCAAAGAGGATAACATTCAATCTTCACGTAGCATTCGCCTGTTAAAAGAACATCACTAAAAGTATCACAAAATGTTGTGCTGCACTCGCTTCGGCTTGTTGACAGTACTCTGTACCACTCCCATCCTCCAGCCAAGTTTTCTGCGCTTCGCCAAACAATTTTTCAGTGATACTTCAATGTTAAATCTCACTTGAAGTATTTGTGTAACTACAAGAGCCAAAAGTCCCTCTTTTGGTTGCATTTCTTCATTGATGGTGGTGAAAATGCTTGGCCAGCTTGTTACTTCTTTTCCTCGGGCAATCACACAGACTACCGGTCGCTTTGTATCATTTCGGAAAAAATGATTCGGTAACTGGCCTTGAAGTTATATTACAATTCTCTTCCCATATTTTTCAAGTAACTCAACTCACATTTTCACCACGAAAATGTAAGTTTATTGTTTTCATTTTTGCACGCACACATACGGCAAAAGTTTTAACCGAGTGAAGCATTCTTGTAAACAAGTTCTCGGAAACCTCGTTTTTCTGAACGAGTTCCAAGAACGCTTACCGATGGAACACTGGCAGAACGGGAACAGAACGGATAGAGAACGGATATGGAACGGGTACGGGACGGAGACAGAATGGGAACGGGAATGCGTGTGGAACGGCAACAGAATGCGTTCTGTCAAGTGTTCCCTGTTAGGTTTCTTCTGATCGGTACTGTATCTTTGTTTCACATAACCCCTTGCTCTCCCTATGGTACTCTTCTCTTTAGAACAAAACCAATTTGCTCTAAATGCATGCATAGGTCAATTAGCACTTGTGTATTCTATATGTAGATGGAGGATATCCTGCTTACCGGATCACACGCATGTTGAGTGGTTTTCCTCATGGTAGAACTCAACATATAAGGGGCAGACGTTCAAAGTACAGCACAATTATTAAGAGTCAATAAACATAATTTCGTTGGGTACAGACATTGATAATAATATAATTATTTGATCCATGGTATAACAGATGATAATTGACTATCAATGAATAATTTCCATCTGGCTTGGAATTTCCTTTGTGTGTTGTTGCTGTTTTTTTTAAGGCTATATATCTTTCAGTCTTACATTTATTTCATATTAATTATTTCTTTAAAAACATTAATATTTGGGCTGAGACCTCATTTACAACAAAGTAATTCAATAACTCACTTAGTTTGTCTAATTTGCCTATCAAAACATCCCACAAGGGAATTTCAAATTGTTCACCTGAAAGAGTGAACCAGAGTTTTTTGAAATCTTTCCAAAACTGGTCAGTATGAAGACATTCATAAAAGAGATGATTAACAGTTTCTGAGTTAACTCTACAAAAGGTGCAAGAATCATCTTGAACATAACCTATTTTGGCTGGACGAGAGTTAGTGAAAGTGATGTTATTTTAGATTTTGAATGGGAAACTTCTGATAAACATTTCGGATCAGACAGTCGTCACTTGATTACTTTGTTTGCAGTGAAATATAATGTACTAAATAAATGTTATTTTTTTTGGTTTAATTTTGCAGTTTCAGATGCTCATACAGCCGAGAGATGTAATGGTTCTGTGTTAACAGACACTACACATAGTAATGAACAAAAAAGTTATAGTTCTCTGGATAAAGATCAACAAGAGAATCGTTCAGTATTAGATCGTATTATGGCGAGAGAACATGTGGACATTTTACTCAATACAGACTCTAATAATGGAGTGTCAAAGAGTGTGGACACTAAGACAGATAGCAACTTCAGAAAAAAATCAAGACTTAGTGAAAACTCCAGCTTCATCAAAGGATGTTCTCTCTGATGACAATTATGATGACTGTTTTGATTCGAATTATTGTAGTACATGCAACAAGAAGTTATCACTGGACAAGAAGTGCCCAGATTGCAGCAAAGATGTTTTCCCCTCACAAGCTGCAACACCAAGGAGACCTCTTTCACCAGACAGATTTTACTCTCTGGCTGATGACAGAAAGCCAAAAGTTCAACGGACATACAACAATAATAGATTGCATAGAAATGGAGTTCGCAAGTTAATTGAGCCAGGATCAGTGGCAAAGATGTCCGAGGTTAAAAAATCGAATAATGAAAGAAGCCAGACAAATCTCACGTTAAAGAAAAGAAAGAATCAAGGAAAAGTAAGTTGAACTGAACTTTTCTTAAAATATTTAAGAAGAGGTGGTTGTTGTTCATCGTGGTAAATGCAACAATAAAGTGTGTTATTGTTTGTCTCACTATTCGGTCACATGAGATGTGGATCACAAGTTTTCGAGTGCTTTATGCTAGGTTTCTTCAGGTGATAAAGGTTGTCCAATTACTCAGCACCATTTATATCACAATGGTCAGCTGTGATTGGTCCACTTTGACCCTCCATTGTTCCACTGTTCCTGCAAGTAGTTTTCCCCAGTAGTCCATTGTTGAACCGTTCTCTTGTTGTTGTTTTTTTATCATGGGCATTCACACTTAAAGAATTTCAATTTTACATCTAGAGACCAACAATAATACACTTTATTATTTTCTTTAAATATTTGCGAGTCTGCAAAGCAGCAGTCAATAGTACAGCAGCCACTGTGGGCACAGCTGTATGGTTATAATGGAGAGACTTCAATTTAAGATTAAACACACTTCCATGATGGGTTACTGGGTCAGAATGGAAAGCCTGTGACTAGTATTTCTTGTTGTCCATGTACATGTAAACCATAGAACTGCATTAAATGTCTTCATTTCATTTTGTAAAAATAGTTTTTCAAGGTCTTACAGGTCATTGTTTTCCTTTTGTTTCATATCATTAAAGTCAACCAGTGAAGAGTCTGATACAGGTACAGTTCTTATTGTATTACTGATGATAATATTTATATTAGCAGGGCTCCAAACCATTTTGATTCCCAGCTTGCCCTTTCAGACGAGTAGCTCCCAAATTTTGCCTGCCTTGGTAAATCTCTTGCTTTGTGTTAATTTGTCGGCAGAGGATGTACCTGAACCCTCGCCCATTGAGCAATATTAACTGGATAAAAGTTGACATATAAAACGTAATGCTTGGCATCTTCCAGTTATGCACACATGTATGCCTGTCAAAAACATGTCATTTAGTTAAAATGCTATGATCAATAATGTTTAATACATGTTTTATTTCACTTTTTCCAACAAGAAATATTGAAGTTTCATTGAATAAAAGAACATCTTGTATTCATCAAATGCCAACAAGAGGTCTGTTATTTATTCCAGACAAACAAATCATCTTTGTTGTTTTATAATTTTTTTTTTATTTTACTATTTGTTTTGGAGTAATTGAAACAAAGATGGTTAGCCAACATTAATGATGTATTCTTTATGTGAGAATGGTTTTATGTTGAGATTTCCTTCTTGGATTTGTAGAACAAAAGCCACAAGTAAAGAAGAAAAAGAATAATTTGAAACAAGCAAAGCTCAATGTGCCCAAAAAGGGTTAGTTTTTCCATCAAGTGCATTTAATTTTTATTGCATATTTTGTACCTTTAGTGCACTGCATAATGGTTTACATGCATGTACACTTTAGAAAGGAAGTAGCTTAAAAACTTTTATGTTTTAATATTTTTTTTAAAAAAAACATGCTGCCATACATGTACAAAGCACTATACACTGTACAAGTTCATGTAGCTTTCATTTCAGAGTTCGTATGCTAACATGCCATTTAGGAATGAACAACAACAGCAACAACAATGATGATGATGATGGTGATGATGATGATGATCATGATGATGATAGTAAAAGTAATATTGATGATGAAGATGGTTCATTTAGCTTTCCAGTGGCAAGGCTCCTCTATGCTAAGACTTATATACATGACTGTACAGTAATAACTTGCTGCTATATCTGTACCTTGTCAAACTGAATATTTAATTTTAAAGAGGTAATAAGATGTGAGTCCATGCAATAACCCACAGTAGCCCAGCATTCTTCATGTATACTGAGAGGTGTAACAGTGCTCTATAGATCACAGCACTCCAGGGAAAAAAAACAAGGATAAAGTGCCTTTGAATGTAAAACTAATTGCTGCTTATTTGAAAGGTTTTCCAAAGTAAAGAAGAATGGCATTTTTCTTTTTGGAATATCTTTTTTCATTTTAGAGATATTCACATTTTTTGTATTATGCAAATGACGAAAGTGATGACATCATAAATAGTTCCACTAACTATGAAATACTGAATTAAGAATATCTCCAGAAATATTGGAGCAGTGATCTTCAAACTTGGCTCCAGAATTGTACATGATAAAAGAAACAAAATGACACCCACTATTTTGTTACCATGACAATGCCCTTGGCTCCAGTCTCTTTCTGTGAAAAACCAAATATCCCCGTTTGCCAACCTTTTTGAGTGGGACAGGGGGTCTTCCTCCGAACAGACATGGTTCCCACATCGTCTTAACTCTCCCCATTAGATGGTTGGGAGTGGATGAGCCTTGTGTCAGATGAAATCTGGGAATTTTAGTTGTAATTAAAACAGGGCCAGCAGCATAAGTGTTGTCATGGCAATGGCATGACAGCTGTAATTTTGTTACTTATGTGATGTACATTTCTGGTGCCAAGTTTTAAGAACACTGCTTTAATATTTCTAGAGATATTCTCGATTGAGTATTGTACTGTTTTAGTGGAACAACCTGTGAAGTCATCACTTACCTAATTTGCATATACAAAAAACGTAAATATCTCTAAAACGAAAAAAGATATTCCAAAAGAGAAAACACTGGTCTTCTTTACTTTGAAATGCCTTTCAAATAAGCAGCAATTATTTGATCTCAATTTATATCAACTTGTTGATTTTAGTGGATGTTATAACTTTATCAGATGAAGAGGAGATCATAGGTGAGTCCAAATTTGATTGCTTTTACTGGTCAACGATTTGTTGGTACATGTTACATGATTAGTTTTGTTCGTTTTGTAGTAGTAACTTTTTAGATACTGGATTCATGCTTAATGTTCTATTTGATTTTTACACTTTTGGTGGAAATAAAGCAGACTGCAATATGTGTGTTTTGAGGCCCCAGAGTCCCATTGTTTCTAAGTTGGAAACAACTTGACAATCGAGCAAACATGTTTTGTTTGGCACCTTTTTGTCCATTTATGTGCAGTGAAAGTGAAATTAAATGACAAATCTCAGCATTTTCTAGAGCAATAACCTTTGAAAATATACACACTGTGACAAGGATGTGACAGTTTGCATGTAGGCAAATCTAACGCATGACAAAAAGTGAATCTTGATCAGATTTCCCTTTATTCATATGGAAAACCTCTGCTGTTCAAGAGGCCTATCAGTTTTGAATTCTGAATAGAAAACCTGTGCCACCAAAAAAGATGATTTTTTTTGAACAGTTAGCAGCAGTTGTTTGAACAGCCACAACACTTTTTCTGAAACAGATAACCCCAACCATTTGAATGGCATTCCTAATGATCTTCCCTATCAATCATTCCTATCGCACGACACAAAAAGCAAAGTCAATGATTTTTTAGCTGTTCAAACAAGTAACACATTGTGTGTACAGTGTCGTCATGTGAGAGGTCTGATAAAGAGATTAAAAGTGAGCTAGGAATTTACAGTTGGCCTTCGTTTCTTTATTCAAGAATGAACAACGCAAACTGTATCAACATGACTACGCCAGCGAGCGAAAAATTTTGGCTGGGTCAACGTCAACATTCTGGCCAGACATTGTCTGTTGACCGGCCAGTTAAAATGTTTAAATTCCCTCATTAAGTTTCATTATTTTCATGGTTTTGTTGTGCATTGGTAGAAGCAACAACAGAGCTGGTAGTAGAAAAAGTCTGAGAGTGCTGCAACAGAACCTACCATCATCCCAGAATCACCAGTGACTGAGGAAATAGGCACTAAAGAAAAGGTCAAGAAGGCCAGTTCTGCAGACAAGAATGTTTGTACAGAGACTGTGAGCAAACAGAAACCACCACAATCAAAGGTATGATTTTTGTAATCTCAGTAACTTCCTACAATTGCTACAGTATGTAATTATGATATCCTTTTTTTCTGGTTTTGTGAAGGTGACCATTGATGTTTTTCCTTGTTCTAGGAGGAACAGAGTGTTGAGAAAAAGGTCTGACAATATCCATGGTTATACCAGAGATGATCTTGAAATAGAAATAATGCTTGGACAGGATGTGCAACTTGGAACCCTTGGCTTGTCCTGCTTACAAACCTCTGATGGTAAGTTTTGTTTCTGTCTCTCATAGATAAGTGCATGAATCCTTACTGGATATTTTATCAACATGTATCAAATCATGTGGTTTTTCCTTTTCGTGACTAGTCCATTTCTTGAGTCATCAAGTAAGATGTTAACAATCAGCCCTGGTTGTCGAAAAGTGGATAAACACTTCAGCAGATTTTTTTTTGTCAACAGATAAATCGCTCTACAGGGGATAGCGTGGGTTTGTTTTTGTGAAACACTTATCTGCTGGATAGTAATTTATCTGGTGGATAAATAAACAATAGTCTCCATTTGCGTGCGAAAATATTTTTGATCCCCTTCTCATTTTATCTTTCACCTCTTTCTCCCCACTTACTTACCCCGTGTCCCACTTCTTCCACCACGCTTCACTTTACCCCCTGGTCCACTTCCATCCTCCCGTATTATGTATTTATCCTCGCCTTCATCCACCCCCCGATTGCCCCCCCACCGCTCCTTTTCCCGAACTTTACTTTGTTCTTTTTCATGTCCTCGGCAGCAGCGTCCACGCCCCCTGCACTAGTGAATCCGGAAACCTTTTTTGGTTTGTGGGCTTTGTTGTCCTTGCCCTTTTTTTCTCTCCCAGACATTTACAGTTGCCCCCCTCCCCCCCCCCCTCTTTTTTCCCCCCCCCCCCCCCTTCCCCTCCCCCCCTTCCCCCCCGGAACACCCACTTGCTCGTTAGTTATGTAGTCAAGGTCAACCCCAGTACCCCCCTCTTCCCCCCCCCCCTAATTGTTAACCCAACCGTTCACAATTATCCCCCCCCCCTTTTCCTCCTCCTTTATTTCCTTCACCTCTCTTTTTTAAACCATCGTAGCCCACCTCATAATGGATTTCGTCACAAAACCCATAAATGGAACATTATAACATTTGGCGGTCTATTATCTGCTTCTTCATAACCGTTCCTCCCTTCCTCTCTTCCTTTTTTTTTTGTTGTCATTGACATGCCAGTATTTGCATTTTCTGAACCAGTAATGAGCACTCTTAGCGAACTTTGAGGTATAACCTTCCTAGCACCAGTCTGTTGATAATCAAGACACCCCTCGGTTATGCCCCTATCCTCCGTACCCCCCATCTACTTTTCTTCTCTTCAGCCCCATTTTTACTATCCTGCATAACTTTTTCACAGAACATGCAGGAGATAATTACTAACGATATTTCTGGTCTAATGTGTTGCACGCATTTTAGACCACGGAAATTCACAGTGCAAGCGAAAAAAGATTTGATAGGATCATAAACTAGCGTTGACTCCAGCTTGTTGAGTGTAAAAACCAGGGGACAGATGCTTATCGAAGCGCCACATTGCAAATTCTAAGAATGTATTAAAAAATAGGGACCTTATAAGTTGTAGTAATTCAATATGTAAGAATAATGGAATAATGGTGGTGATCTCTCAATTTAACTGTAACTTTCTAGCGAGGTAGTTACGCAAAAACAAGCCTCACGGAATAAAGCTGTTAATTCTAGTAGCCGGAGTAGCCGTTGCTCCAAAATCATACCGACGATGGTGCAGCAGGTACACATGTCCTCTCGTACCGCTTCCAGCAACGTCACGAAGCCTTTCGGTCCCCCCCCCCCCCCCCCCCCCCCCCCACAACCAAAAAAAAACAAAAAAAACAAAAAATTTATGACCCATTGTACTCCCCCCCCCCCCCCCCCCCATGGTTTTCTCGTCCCCATTTGGTTTTTCCTCTCTTTTGTCTTTGTTTTATTTTCTGTTTCTTGGTTTTCCTTGTTATTTTTCTTGTTACTTTGTGTTGCATTATGCCGACTAACCATATCGAACTCAGTCTATTGTCTCGTGTGCCCTTGTGAGGGTACCGTGTAGTGTACAATGCCAGGAAGACAACCCCCCCCAGTGACCTTGAACAATATGATGAGGATAACACATGCTTGTCACTTTGTGTTATTGATTAGTCGCTGTTGAAGTCTCCTTTATTTCCTATCTCCTTTTCGATTGTCATCTCACCGCGCTTCTACTTTCATTTGTGCCCTCGTTGAAACTATCTTAAACTTGTCTCGTTATCCGACTTTGACAGTTTGTATGCACCATAATCGTCGTGTTGGACTTGTTGCCTTTCCTTGCCGTAAACACCAGACTTCTTGTGTGGCTTCTGGCCTTTTTTTTCTTAATGTGCTTGTCATGCCTCAAAAGTTGCCTAGGCCCCACCCACATTGCCCCCCAGAACATTGCCCCATCCCAATGGCACACAATTTTACCACGAGTTACTTACAGCGATAGAAGAAACAGGAAAATAACCCTAAACGGCTATCCATGAATAGATATCTAAAATATAGGAAGGACGAAGAGTTTCGAGAAGCATCACGCATAGAAACGCAAAAATCCAATTCTTGCTGCTATCACTTGATATTTGAAGATGAGTCTTTACAAAATAAGAAACTTCACGACACAAGGGGGCATTCATTAAGTTTTTGATATTTTGTGTGTGGCAGCGATGTGCACGTCATCCAATGATTTTATGGATTAGCTTTTCTGATCTTGCAGGCAGCGATTAGGTTCAATCGACTTTCGAAGCCTCAACAGACCAATCTCAGAAGAAAAAAAAACGGCATTCTCGAGTTTGAGTTAGTATGGGGAGTGGTTTCGAGTAGGGGCCGGTCATGGGTACTGGTTGACTGCTGTGCATCAAGCTTCTCAGGGTAGAAGAACCCCTGGATTCCCAAGAGACTACGCAACAACGTCCGATGGGTCAAGTTTGTATCTGGCGGTTGATGGGCCGGGGTGTTTGTTTTTTTTTTTTTTTCCGGTTCCCCCTTTTTGGTGGTTGTGGTTTGGTTTTTTTTTTTGTTTTCCGTTTTTTTTTTGCGTTGTGTTTTCTGGGTCAATAGTGGGTTGTTTTAGTTGGGTTATTCTTTTATCTCCTTTTCTTTTTTTGGTTAATCTTTGTGTTATTCTTGCATATTCCTCGTTTTTTGGTTTTTTTTTTGTTTTTCAGCACCGGGCCCTGGCCCCGCAGGCCCCCCCAGGGCAGGGGCTCCATCCCGGCAGGGGCATTTTCGCGGCATTCTTGCAGTTTTTTTTTTTCTTATTTCGTTGGCTGAGAAAAGTAGGATGAGTGAACAAAAAGAACTAAGGAGAGGCGAATGAGATAGTTCAGATGAGATTAATATTGAATTTTTGTAAAAATA
>JAHPZR010027981.1:0-18604 GCA_019787425.1 Platygyra sinensis
TAATTTGTCTGGAGCTTAAATAGAGTAAAAACTAACATTTTAGTGGCACTCCTGTGTGCTGGAGGCATATGAGTGGAGCGCCATACCTTAGAGAATTTTAGTAACCCATTCCAAACATATTTGCTTCCACGACTGTCTGTATGTCTGTACGCCTGCAAAGTGCATGCCAAGCTGAATGCCTTGAAAAGTAAGAGCGTAACACCATTGCCATAGGTACATCTTTGATATTGGACATCCATGTTATGGTTAATTGACAGCTTTCAAAACAAGGTATCCACTGACCAGTATCACATGACCATATGGCAGGCTCAGTTTTAGAGCTCACTGAGGTTGTATTTTTTTAAAGTCAACTGCTGACTGGGTACTGGTTTTCATTTGGATTGTTGGCTCAAGCCAAGTTATTGTTCTGGGAGTGAGTGAGGGAGTACATGCAACGGCAAAATTTTGATGCAAATTAAATCCCGGTACCCTGGCACATTGTTGACTTTTTCCGACATATTCCTTGCACAACCGTCTCTTGAAGAGTTCCAGATACATTTTGCATGTAATTTTTACAATCTTGATTTCACTTATTGGTTATAGTTTATTAAAATTTAACTGGAAAAAAAAATAGTGAAACCACATGCTGAAAAACACATGCTCACAGTTGATTATTTCATAAGTTTCTGATCCAAGAAAAACAAATCCTCTTTTTCCTTTATGCTTCATGCTCTGCTTTTAGGCTTGGCTAAATCTACACTGTATGTATAATTTGTAATAATTGAAGCAAGGAATAGTAAGAAGTCAATGTCCAGGGGGAATTTGGTCAGTGGAATGTATTGTGTTATTTACTGATAGCTTGATGAATTTTGCAATTTTTCCTTGCAGGATTTTAAAGCAGAAGATGTCATACTAGAGCTAAGAGATGGAAAAGACTTCGATGCTATATTCATTTTAGGAGAAAAACGTTTTCGAGTACATTTAGGTACGGTCCTGTTTGCCTTTTTCTTAATTAATTCCTCGTTGAATGATTTACAGGCTGATTGTATCTTTTTGTTACCAGTGAACACACCTTGAAAGCCAATGTACAGTGTGACTTCTCTAGGGCTTACATAAAATATCCCGATTTTTTTTATTTGTTTTCGTTGTGTTCAGTACTGCCCACCACGATTAGCCTTTGCTATTCATGGGCGGAGACGGACTGTACCTTTTGTATCTGTTTGATTACCTATTTTTGATTTATTATGTACTGCTTTTACCGGTATATTTATTTTTTAGGTCCTATTTTGGTTTTGAGTGTGATAAATGAATAAATGAATGAATAAATGAATACTGCTAGAATAGGCCCATATTGCAACACGAAGCCTGAGCCGCTCTTTTGGAATGTTAAGTATTGTTTTGGAGTAGGTGCTCCAAGTATTTGAAGTTGTGCGCCTAAAATTTTAACTATGAGCCTAAAATTTCAGCAGTGCACCTGGAAATTTACACCTGGCCACATAAGTACTCCCAAGCCAAAAATAAACTTTGAGCCCTGTTCACACGGCTGTTATGGAGGTGATCAACAAGCAATTGCTGTTCTTGATGGAGCACTCATTTGTCTTTTTGAGAGTTGCTGATTTCACTGCTTCTGAAATTACGTGTACATACTTGAAAGCTGATGTTTGGGAGAACAAATGTCGAAATAACAAGCTTTTTGATGAACCACTTCTTGAAATTCTTGGAATAGCAACTTTTACAATTTACGCGCAGTGCCCTTAAACCGGCCTATCTCCAACAGGATTCTCTCTCTATTCTCTCCCTCCTTCCCATCATCCCCAGGGGCTAAAGAAGAGGCTTGGAATGGTCACTTATATCGTGCCAATCACGGTCAATTTCGATGACAGTAATTTCTTTCCTTTTTTCTTTCAGAACTGAGCAGTTCTATAACTCATCAACAAGGTTTGTTTTTTTGTTTTGTATTCTTCATTTGGAGAATTAAGACTAAGTAAAAGTAACAGTTTTGTGTTTGACTCGTTCCTTATTTTAATGTGCTGTTTATTTGCTTACTTATAACACGACAGTTCGTTTGTCTGGGGAAAGTGGAAAGGTTGACATTCTTTTAACAAAAGAGACTGCTGGGGTACACTGGACAGAGTTAGGAAAAGGTCTACAAGGCAATAATTCATTCAAGTTACATAAAGACAGAGGTATGTAGGATGACAGCTTTCAATTGTCTTGTACCGTACATGTAAATAAGCAATCAAGTGATTGAACGATAAAGCCGTTCATTATATGACAAAGAAAAAGTTTCCACATGTTATTTTGCTGCCTACTTGTACTTAAAACTGGCCTAACCTTTCAACCGAGTAATAGTAACTTATAATCACAGACAATCACCTCGAAGTTCGTTCTTTTTCAGAAGTTAGCTATTTGCAGGTGATTAGATTTTGAAAACAAACCTTGAAGCAATGCCCCTTAAACCATCCGCCCCAAATACTAACGAGAATCGTGGTTTAAGAATCTAATTTTCATTTTATGACACGGAACAGAATGGTATTGGAATTTTCAATTACAGAATCCAGGTTATGGGATTGCAGAGTGGTGTCTGTGGAGTCTGTGACACATAACTGCAAACTGTTTTGCTGTGAGCTGCCCAATGGCGTCATCATGAGAATACCTATAGGACACCACATACACATGAGCAGAGATGTTGAAGGTTTGTTGTATAAACAATAGCCTACATTTGGTGCGAAAGGATGCGCAGATTTTTGTCCTTGAACATCATCTGTTCCAATGAGCTAACAGCGTAGCTCGATAAAACCCATGGCCTTGTCAAGGCTTTGAGAAACAGATCATAACCGCAGGCAAATATCCGAGTATCAAATTAAATTATTGTTCAAAATCGTTTTCTCCTTTTTTTTCCTGCTCCCTAGGTATGCAGATTAGCCGTCCCTATACCGTCGTACTGCCATCCCTTCAGGTGGATCCATCGGAGAGAGAGTATGACGGGAAACGCTTCTATCTAATGATTAAACTCTACTCTGATGGAACACTCACGCCTACGTTAAATGCTCTCATTGCTGGTGAGTTGAGTGCAAACTTTGTTTCTTCAACCTTTTTTTTATCCAGTTACAGTTACTGTATTGAATTACACTCTGTGCTCTTAAACTCGATATAGATGAACATTATTGGTGTTGAGTGCAAACTCGTTATCGACTTGGTTTTTGACTGTACGGCTACAGGAAGGACCGATTTCATCACAGTTTGTAAGCAATGCAAATGATTTAGTAACTACAGTGATTGCTCCAAATGAAAAACGTAGAATACTGTGGAGATGTGTGCCCCGTTATCCTTGAAAATGATCTTGCGGTTTAATACTAGCAAGGTTCCTGACCGTTTTATACGCAGACTTGTATGTATTGTTTCACAGAGTGATGGAGATATTGGGATTTTTGCAGGTGACAGTCTCCAAATAACTGATTACTCAGGAGATTTTCGAGAATCTCGATTGAATGAAGCTAAGGATATAGTTCTTATTGCCGCTGGGACAGGTGTGTGATTAATAATTATAATTACCTATGAAGCATCAATCCTCATCACTCAAGCAGTCTGTCAGTCAGTCAGTGAGTCAGGCAGTGAGTCAGTCAGTGAGTCAGTCAGTGAGTCAGTCAGTGAGTCAGTCAGTAAGTCAGTCAGTGAGTCAGTCAGTCAGTGAGGCAGTCAGCCAGTCAGTCACTCAGTGAGTCAGTCAGCGAGTCAGAGAGTCAGAGAGTCAGTCGGTCTGTCGGTCTGTCGGTCTGTCGGTTCTTATTGCCTCTGGGACAGGTGTGTAATTAATAATTATAATTACCTATGAAGCATCGATCCTGATCCCTCAAGCAGTCTGTCAGTGAGTCAGTGAGTCAGTGAGTCAGTGAGTCAGTGAGTCAGTGAGTCAGTGAGTCACTGAGTCACTGAGTCAGTCAGTCAGTGAGTCAGTCAGTCAGTGAGGCAGTCAGCCAGTCAGTCACTCAGTGAATCGGTCAGGGAGTCAGAGTCAGTCGGTCAGTCGGTCAGTTGGTCAGTTGGTCTGTCGGTCAGTCGGTCAGTCAGTCATTCAGTCCTTCCTTCCATCAGTCAGTTAGTCGGTCAGTCCGTCCGTCAGTCAGTCGTGGCTTTCTGTGGTACTTACTTTTGTCTACTCTAAGAGCGCTTCCAATTGAGTGTCGTAAAACCAAAATCAAACCCGTTACGTACCAATTAGACCACTCAGCCAATCTCAAACTGTAGTAAAACCAAAACCAAAACCAAAGTAATTGTCTGATTACTTTCGACACTCAATAGAAAACCGCTCTTAAAGTCTTCATTATCAAGCTGTTTTTTTACCAAGCCTCAAAGACTGTAGCTTGCATATGCATGTGCTATTTCGAGGGTCGATCTTTTCGCTTGAAATGAAGAGGGATGTTACAATCCAGATATATGTTCCTGATAAGGTAGATTTTTCCTTAGTTATCAGTCCTTCTGATCATCTGCCTATGTATTTATAGTGAGCTGGGTTTTTTTCACAGGTTTCACACCCATGGTACGACTCATTCGGCACACAGTGTTGGAGAATTCCTCAGCAGAAAAGTAAGTGGATTATGTTGTGACTTATTTTACACTCTTGTCTAAATAAAGCTAGCGCATTATTCTCACACTTCGCCTTATCGCTCACTGGCTGTTATAATACTTGTGTAGTCCTCTTTTCTAGGGTACCAAATTTCTCTAAAAGCCGACCTGCTGACCTCGAACCATTTTTCTTCCTTAAAGTTTCGTGAATGGGGCGACCATGCGAACAGGGGGGAGGCATTGTTGTGGAAGTCAACCCCTCGCCATTTAATGTATTGGCGCGGGAAACACATTTATTGATCAAGCAACTCTCGCTAACCGTGTTTTTTAATCAGAAACATTTCTGTTTTCGAAACATGTTTCCAAAATGGCAAAATGGAAAAGCAGTAGTTTCTGCAATGATATTTCCCTTTATAACAAATTCCGTGCTAGAATGTGCCGTGACGTAGTCAACTGTCGTGATTATGAACAGGTGAGGTTTAATTTCACAACATGCTTTTTTTCCTGATTGTGCAGGTCTGTCAAGCTCTTGTTTGCAAATCGACAAGAAGTAGACATCTTATGGAAGCAGCAGTTAGACGTGTTAGCCGATATCGCTAATCCAAGGTGAGAGTTCTTTCTGTCGTTAACAAGTGAGCACAGCTCGTTCACAGCCCTGTTCTCGCTGCTTTTATCTGCGTGTTTCTCTTTGCGTTGAATCAGCGAGAAGCTGTGCGTTCAAATCTCATGAAGAGTTTTCACTTGTTTCCAGATTTCAAGTGTTCTACACGGTGACACAACCCACCCCTGAGTGGGAAGGCTACGAAGGTCGTGTTTCCATGGAGATGCTATTAGAAATTTTACCCCCTCCCCCTAGTGCCGGCAGCGAGCGAGAGTTACTTATTGGAGTGTGTGGTCCTGATGCATTCACGCAACACATCGTCAGGTGAGAGAGAGAAATCATTGCAGTTCGGCTACGTATTTGACTCCACCATGTTCTCTTTCAACTCCTGTCCTATTCTTACCAGCCACGTGTTATTTTTTAGAGTGTTAGTTTTGCAATGGGCTCTGTGTAATACTCATTCAGTTACCCCGTTATTCGACGCTTTCACTTCTACCCTTTTGGTGTAATATGTCAAACACTCGAGACAGTGTTTCATCGCGACATAGTTGAAAATACGACGCGCAGCGGAGTATGATCCTGCGTTCACAGGCAGCATTTTCGTTTGCGGTCCTTTGCATCATCATGTTTCACTGTCAAGTATTTTTGACGAAATTCGAGGTGTTTTGATAGCCGATGAAACACTGTCTCGAGTGTTTGATATATCTTCTTAATCGAAACAAAAACTAAGGAGTAAACGGAGAAGTAAAATCGTCAAAATCTATGCTAATTAAGACCGGGTATTCAAACCTCCTTCGCGGTTGTGATTTTCTTTGTTTTAACTTGATGAATTATTAGTGAGTTTGAGAATTTAATTTAATCAATCCGATGCAACTAAAAAATAGTTTAGGTGCTACTGAGATCGACTTTCGGGCTAGTAAATCTTAGTTACAGCTTTTCCACAGGACAAGCTCCAACACTCCCTACAATGTTAGAGTTTTGAACTCGTCGAGAACAAAGCACTATACGAAAGGTTACGGTATGGAAATTTACGGCAACTGTTCGAACGCGCTACAAGTTTATGAACATTTTGCAGTTTTAGCTTTGCAGGATATCATAGTTAAAATTTCATATTTATTGACAGTGTGTTTCTATCACTCTTTCATTTGCAGCATGCTTAAAGACCTCAGTTACACTGGAAAAATGATCCATGCGTTCCTGGCCTGATTTAAAGCGTAGAGTATACGTTAGAGTCTTGTTCCCATCAGCGCGCCATAGATTCAATCAAAAGGCTTCAGTGACACTGCGATAATGATTCGTGCATTCATGGCTCCATCGAGGCTGAGTGTGTGTTCACACCAAACCGCCACAATTTTACCCACAAGACGTCACTTACAGCTGTACATTCAATACGTTCCTTGGCTGCATTGAAGCTTTTAAGTGTACACTAGACTTAAGTTATGTTTACATCAACGCGTCACGGAGTCAGGCAACCGACGTCAGTTACACTGGAAATCCCTGCATTCTTGGCTATCAACAGCACACTGCGTGTGTACACCACAATAAACTGCGCCGATAACAACAACAATTATACGAGAAATGTTCACATTCGGACAGGGTATCTCTCTCACTACACGAATGTCGATCATGCAGTTTTGCACCTGGATTATGCATTGCCATCTTGTACTACGCCAGTGTGAGATTTCCTGCCTCTTTCGACTTGAACTGGTTGAATTGGACAGGAACAAGTTACGATTCAAAGTTGACTGGTCAAAGATGAAAGGTTACAACACGTCACGGTTGCTCAGACGCTTGAGCGCATGTGATGCAGCACGTGATTCAGCACGTGATGCAGCAAGCATCACTGACTCAAAATAGACCAATTTCGATATATTAAGATTCAGCCTAAAACAATAGAACTCAGTACGAGGCACCGGGGAATAACTACAGAGTTTGTAGGGTTTATTTCCCAGAGCCTCGTGATAAGGCCTATTGTTTTAGGCTGTATTTTAATATATCGAAATTGGGCAGCGCAGCTTGCACGCGACCATCGACCAACTTGCCGTCCACCAAGTATTATACGCCTTTTAATTTAACAAACAAGATAAATACTTTGATGATGAGAACGTTTGATAAGACAAAATCTAATAATGCAGTGTTTTTAACATTGATTCTTACTGTTACCGCTGCAGACACGGATACTTTTCGGATTATAAGACCAAGACCAGATAGAATATCATTGGCAGGTTTACTCATACAAATTTCAATTAATGAGCATCTTTTCTGTAGGATGTACTTGCTGGTCAAGACAGGCTTAAGTCTCATGAGTAGAATCGTTATTTATTGTTACATCGTTTCCAAGATGACTAAAATATAACGTAATTAATCTCCCTCCTTTATGAGACTTTAAAATGTGTACATAATCATTCTCTCGCAGGGTAAAAACAGAATAAAAGCTTTGCAATATCTGCAGAACAGTCCATTGTCTTGTTCTGAATTCTTTAAAACCCTCTTAAACTAAATGTTCATTGGTCACGCGGACGTTCTTTAAGCTCGTCACGCAATCTTCCTCTCTCACTAAGGGAAAAAAATTGCGTGACCTGTCCAAAGAGCGTCTGCTTAGGAGGCTATGGTCCATGTTGATGGAAGGCGGCGGGATTAAGAGTTGGCTCAGCGCTATTATTATTAGAAACATTTTCACTGTGTCTGTTGACAATTTGAAATCGCCGAGCTACACAAATAGACTTGAAAGCAGCAAAAAAAAAAAAGAACTCAAAGATAACATGTTGCTCGACAAAGAAAAAAGGAACAGACGGCGGCACGAAGGATTAATACTCTTAAGCTAATTAACTTGATTTCGCTACAAAAGCCACTCTTTGAAATAATTACAGGTTAACGCACTCAGCGAGTGAATTATCGGGATTTACCTTTTTTATCACTGCCGTTTTTGTCTTATTTTTGATCAAATTACCTGTACGAGTTCACTAACAATGAACGAGGTATTGCAAATTTCGAGTTCATTGTTAATGAACGAGTGCAGGTAAATCCCGATAATTCACGAGCAATGAGTGCGTTAGCATTTTTATTATTCAAATTGAATACACTGCAAACAAAAATCGGCGAACTCTTGAGTCAGCCGAAGCCATGGTGTAATGACAGTGGTGCATTGAATTTACACCACGGCTATTACACCACGATAATGACGTCAAGGTGGTTGTTTCGTCACAACTCAGTGTCACGTGGTACAAATCAACCAATCAGAAAATCAGAATTCGTACAGTGTATGAAATCTGAATAATAATTTATTTCATTCGAATTCATACACTGTACGAATTCCGATTTTCTGATCGGTTGATTTATACCACGTGACACTGGGCTGTGACGAAACAACCTCGTTGACGTCATTACCGTGGTGTAATAGCCGTGGTGTAAATTCAATACACCACTGTCATTACAGTTGTTTGCAGTGTATTCAATTTGAATAATAACAATGTTAACGCACTCATTGCTCATGAATTATCGGCATTTACCTGCACTTACTTGTTCACCAACAATGAACTCGCAATATTCAATACCGCACTCGGCGGCCTCGTGCGGTATTGAAATTTCTCGTTCATTGTTAGTGCACTCGTGCTGTTAAATCCTGATAATTCACTCGCTGAGTGCGTTAACCTGTAATTACCGACTCTCACGCTGTGGCGTTTAATTTGATAATATACTGGCTTACAAGTTGCCTGAACTTTGCTCACAATACAGAACGTGAAAAAGGTGTAGGGGATCTCCCGACCATTATAGCGTCACGTTTTTCTTTCAAAAGGGGTATTAAAAGTGCAGAGTTTGACAAACGCTGCGCAACAATCGCCCGTTGAAGAAGGCTTTCCAAATGTACTCAAATCCGCAAAGGAATGACAAGATATTGAGCCAGATCTTATCCCTACACAGTTACTGTAAGCGTGCCACAGTTAATTTTTCAGAAGACAAGACTCCTCAAATAACAACTCTCAAGAAGTGGAACGAGATATTGGTTAAGTTTGTATTTTGTAAGGCTATAGTAATAATCAAATGGTGGGCAACGCGTCGCAAATCAAAGCGACTTTGTAGGATTCATGTAAAAATCACTCCTACTGGTTCGCCCTCGACTTATCTACCAAGAAATAGTCAACTACTGACTAACATTTAAATTAAAAACTGAATGTTGAAAAAAATTCAAACATTGAGCTATGCTGTTAGTACAAGACTCTAACTCCTAACTAAATCAAACGAGAAATTGAAACATAGCATGGAAGTGTTCTGTGATCCCAGAATTTTGTACAGTTCTTGTTATACGTTACTCGCGTAACTGACTGGACAGGAGCCAATAAAACAGTGGTAAACAAGCTTAGATATCGCGTCCGTCTCTGTCCTGATATGGTCGACTAGGAGTCTGTAGAGTGGGGTAATTTACTTTGCTTCTGAGCCGAAACTGAATCAAAGAAACACTGAGGTATATCCATACTGAAGTTATTAATATGCAATATAGAAATAAGAAGCGCACATACAAAGCCTGGGCCTGTGCAAGCCACATAAAATTATCTCACTGGACCCAGTTGTTAAAAACGCGGATGACGCTATCCGCCTTGCAAATCGCTATCCAGCGGATAAAATGGCAAGTGTTGGCAAAACAAACCACAGTGTCCACTGGATAGTGATTTATCTGGTGGATAGACGGTTATGCACCCTTTGAAAAACGGGGGCCAGATTTCGATTTACCTAACAATGGTAAAACGTTTCCACCCTGTTTCCATTTTTTACTAGAAAATACCAATTGAATATAACTCCATAAAAATGTTGTTTGATCTTGCTAATAAATGTCATAAATTGACGCCAGTTTTTTTATGCGTCTGTCTTATTATTGATCATGAATTTAGTCATAACGTTGTCCAAGTAGCTGTGGATCAACGAGGCGATAGCCGAGTGGATCTACAGACTACTTTGACAATGTTATGATGAAATTCATTGTCAACAACAGGACAGACGCATTGAAGACTGACGTCAATTTGTTTTTCAGGAGTACAAATTTTCAAATGCTCCGCACTCGCTCGTTGACGGATCGCATAAGGTATAACTGAATTCATCTGTCTGTCCACGTATTGACGATGAAAGTTAGCCAATGAGCGGGCGAGATTTTCTGCAGTTGCCGTAAAAGTTGTATCTTGTATTTGCAGTAAGGGCTGGTTTACACTAGTGACGGAAGCGACGGAAGCGGAGTCAGAATCAGAAGTAAGTTTTGATCTAGTGTGAATCGGCACGACGGAAGTGGAATCGTAAGCGTAACTACCATACCGTATTCCGCCAAACGTAGTAGCTATGTTTTTTTTTTCCTCAGGTAACCTCTCAGGAGACACAATACTATGGCAATTAATACCCAAAACGGAAAAACCCGAGTAAACTGCAGCCATACAACAGCATGATCCTGAATAACGAAAACATCGAAGAAATGAAATTGTATTCACTACTGCAATACATACGGGTCTGAAGGTTTATTTGTTTAGCGACATCCTCCCATGCTACCTTTTTTTCGCTGTTGACTTTGAAGTCCCTGCAGGACTTGACATAAAGAACGGGGAACTGTCTCACAGCCTCAGCCAGTTTTTCCTCTAGAGCCGTCATTTTTTTCTTGCTGTAAGTTTGAAAGGGCCTTGTAATGAACTTTTTGATTGGCTGATAATTACGCTTCCGATTCCAATTCCGTTCACCTGTTCTCACTGGATCGAAAGCGACGGAAGCGGAAGCGGAATCGGAAGAAAAAGAAACTCTTCTCATCATTCTGACTCCGATTCCGTCGAGCTTCCGACTCCTTTTCCGATTCCGATTTTTGATTTACACTGGATCGTAACGCTCCTTGTGCTTCTGATTCCGACTCCGCTTCCGATTCCGTCGCTAGTGTGAACCAGTCCTAAAAGTTGTATTTGTTAACATGTGATAGATTAAATAAAAAATCCCCCCCCCCCAAAAAAAAACGCTTCCACTGGTAACGAAGTGTCAAATAGTTTCCATTACCTGGGTTATTGTACAAAGCTCTGAACCTAAAAAACAATCGTTTATAAAACACACACTATATATTATCTTCGTACTGAACTACTTGTGTCGATAACAAGCATAAGAAACTTTCTGACTGCGACAGTTTAAATGTTTGCAGACGAAGAATCCGTCAAGCTTCCTTGTAAGTCCAGTGTAACGTCATCTCCAATCAGAACAAATGGCGCCCAGTCAATCACGGTGTACTTCTTGGTTTCTCTCATCCACTTCATGGACTGGTGAAGAGCTTCGCTTGTACTCAGTTTATCATGCACCAGATGCCCGTAGAAACGAATCATGAACTCTTTGGTAGATCTGTCATTCAGAAGCCACAGGGATACCAAAACTGAACGTGCTCCAGATGCAATGAAGGCGCGAGCAATACCCACAACTCCCTCGGCTTTCATGATCTTTCCGCGACCACTGTGACAACAGCTGAGCACAACCAATTTGGCTCGGATACCAACCTTCGAGATATCTTCCATGGTCAGCATAAAGTCTTTCTTGTTGGGAGTCCGTTCAGAGGAACAACTCGGGGAAAGAGCGATCTCTCCTCTCTCTGCATCACCGTGGGCCGCAAAGTGGATTAAACTCACATCTTGCATCTTTCTAAGTACCTCCCGTTTTGTAGCCTTGTTTCCGACAATAGCTTCAAGGCCCAGCAATGCTGCAATTTCCTGTGCCTCCTTTCTGGCTTCAGGCAATGGTTGCAGCCTTGTACTTGGGTGAACGGAAGGGTCGCCCACAATAAGTGCCCCCGACGTGCTGTGATACCCGGCAGGACTAGTCTGGATCAGCTTAAGTGTTGTCAGTGACGGTACTAGGCGAATGCGGAAGGTCTCTGACAGAAATTTTGCATTTGCGTCTTGCAGTGCGGGGAAGGGCACCATAAACAACACACCGTCCGGGACGATGATGATGTCTTCACGTTGAACGAGATCAGCAACAGGGCCGAAGAGTCTATTGTACAACAGATAAGGGCTTGACTCCTTCTCAGTCTCGTCTTGTTCATCCTCCACGAGACGCTACTGGGTTTCCTCTTTCCTTTCATCAGCTGATGACAATGTGTGATAATATGCAGACAATGAGCGATCTTCGCATTCAGTGCTTGGCGGCAGATTCAAAAGACAGGCGATTTCTTCCTCCACTGATTTTAGTATAGATAATCTTAATTGGATTTGCCCTTCTTCAATAATCCAGAAAAACATTATGTGATCAAACACAACAGCTATGAAGATAATTGTACTTTTATTTTGAATGGACAGTTGTCTTAAACCATTCAAATAAACTTCGTCTGAAATTTGTCTTTGGTGGATGCCATACTTCTCTGACATCAAGTCGATAAGAGCTCTTGCTCGTCCTCTTTCTGCGGTGCATAATGCCTCAGGAACTTTTCCTTGTAGGACCAGAAGGGTACATAATACCCAGTAGTTTCGAGAAGTCGTGTTGTTCAGGGAAATGTTGTGTTCATCCTGAAGTTTTTCAGCGTCCCTTTCGATACAACAAATGCTTTCAAAAAGGTACTTACATGCGTTTTTCAATTCTCCGTTGTCGGCACTATAAAGACCTAATGACAAAAGTGCCACGTGTTCTCTTCCTGCGTCGTCGACCTCTCTCAATAGATTGAGAGCTTTCTCTTGAATCTCTATCGCTGCTCTGAATTTTCCGAGGGCTTGGTAAACAGATGCGTAACAAATCAAGGCTGTTGCTTCGCCACGCTTGTCGCCCGTGTTTTTCATTATTTCAATTGCACAGTCATAGTTCTCAAGTGATTTCTCGTATTGACCATTGTTGCTATAGAACAAGGCAAGGTTGATGTAATTCGTTGAGATTTGTTTTTTGTCCCCTGTTTCTTTCGAAACTTCGAGAGCTTTCCTCGGGTTTATCTCTGCTTCGTAAGATTGTGAGTTTAGTGCATAGTACACAGCACCAAGTCCATTCAAAGCGGCTGATTTTAATTTCTTATCTCCAGTACCATGACTTACTTCCAAAGCCCTTTTGAAACAATCCATGGATTTTTCATATTGGCCAATTTCATAGTATATCTCGCCAAGAGTATTGAAGGATCTTCCCTCTGCCCATCTGTCACCAGTTTCCTTTAGAATGTTGACTGCTATTTCTTGGTGCTCGATGGCTTTTTGGTACTGAGCAGATGACAGATAACAAGCCCCAAGACCGCTGTGTGCAACTCCTTCTACTCCTTTGTGTTCAAATTTTGTCGCTATTTCAAGCGTTTTTTGAAAATGTTCCATTGCAAAACTAACACTCTAAAAAATAACACGTGGCTGGTAAGAATAGGACAGGAGTTGAAAGAGAACATGGTGGAGTCAAATACGTAGCCGAACTGCAATGATTTCTCTCTCTCACCTGACGATGTGTTGCGTGAATGCATCAGGACCACACACTCCAATAAGTAACTCTCGCTCGCTGCCGGCACTAGGGGGAGGGGGTAAAATTTCTAATAGCATCTCCATGGAAACACGACCTTCGTAGCCTTCCCACTCAGGGGTGGGTTGTGTCACCGTGTAGAACACTTGAAATCTGGAAACAAGTGAAAACTCTTCATGAGATTTGAACGCACAGCTTCTCGCTGATTCAACGCAAAGAGAAACACGCAGATAAAAGCAGCGAGAACAGGGCTGTGAACGAGCTGTGCTCACTTGTTAACGACAGAAAGAACTCTCACCTTGGATTAGCGATATCGGCTAACACGTCTAACTGCTGCTTCCATAAGATGTCTACTTCTTGTCGATTTGCAAACAAGAGCTTGACAGACCTGCACAATCAGGAAAAAAAGCATGTTGTGAAATTAAACCTCACCTGTTCATAATCACGACAGTTGACTACGTCACGGCACATTCTAGCACGGAATTTGTTATAAAGGGAAATATCATTGCAGAAACTACTGCTTTTCCATTTTGCCATTTTGGAAACATGTTTCGAAAACAGAAATGTTTCTGATTAAAAAACACGGTTAGCGAGAGTTGCTTGATCAATAAATGTGTTTCCCGCGCCAATACATTAAATGGCGAGGGGTTGACTTCCACAACAATGCCTCCCCCCTGTTCGCATGGTCGCCCCATTCACGAAACTTTAAGGAAGAAAAATGGTTCGAGGTCAGCAGGTCGGCTTTTAGAGAAATTTGGTACCCTAGAAAAGAGGACTACACAAGTATTATAACAGCCAGTGAGCGATAAGGCGAAGTGTGAGAATAATGCGCTAGCTTTATTTAGACAAGAGTGTAAAATAAGTCACAACATAATCCACTTACTTTTCTGCTGAGGAATTCTCCAACACTGTGTGCCGAATGAGTCGTACCATGGGTGTGAAACCTGTGAAAAAAACCCAGCTCACTATAAATACATAGGCAGATGATCAGAAGGACTGATAACTAAGGAAAAATCTACCTTATCAGGAACATATATCTGGATTGTAACATCCCTCTTCATTTCAAGCGAAAAGATCGACCCTCGAAATAGCACATGCATATGCAAGCTACAGTCTTTGAGGCTTGGTAAAAAAACAGCTTGATAATGAAGACTTTAAGAGCGGTTTTCTATTGAGTGTCGAAAGTAATCAGACAATTACTTTGGTTTTGGTTTTGGTTTTACTACAGTTTGAGATTGGCTGAGTGGTCTAATTGGTACGTAACGGGTTTGATTTTGGTTTTACGACACTCAATTGGAAGCGCTCTTAGAGTAGACAAAAGTAAGTACCACAGAAAGCCACGACTGACTGACGGACGGACTGACCGACTAACTGACTGATGGAAGGAAGGACTGAATGACTGACTGACCGACTGACCGACAGACCAACTGACCAACTGACCGACTGACCGACTGACTCTGACTCCCTGACCGATTCACTGAGTGACTGACTGGCTGACTGCCTCACTGACTGACTGACTCACTGACTGACTGACTCAGTGACTCAGTGACTCACTGACTCACTGACTCACTGACTCACTGACTCACTGACTCACTGACTCACTGACAGACTGCTTGAGGGATCAGGATCGATGCTTCATAGGTAATTATAATTATTAATTACACACCTGTCCCAGAGGCAATAAGAACCGACAGACCGACAGACCGACAGACCGACTGACTCTCTGACTCTCTGACTCGCTGACTGACTCACTGAGTGACTGACTGGCTGACTGCCTCACTGACTGACTGACTCACTGACTGACTTACTGACTGACTCACTGACTGACTCACTGACTGACTCACTGACTGACTCACTGCCTGACTCACTGACTGACTGACAGACTGCTTGAGTGATGAGGATTGATGCTTCATAGGTAATTATAATTATTAATCACACACCTGTCCCAGCGGCAATAAGAACTATATCCTTAGCTTCATTCAATCGAGATTCTCGAAAATCTCCTGAGTAATCAGTTATTTGGAGACTGTCACCTGCAAAAATCCCAATATCTCCATCACTCTGTGAAACAATACATACAAGTCTGCGTATAAAACGGTCAGGAACCTTGCTAGTATTAAACCGCAAGATCATTTTCAAGGATAACGGGGCACACATCTCCACAGTATTCTACGTTTTTCATTTGGAGCAATCACTGTAGTTACTAAATCATTTGCATTGCTTACAAACTGTGATGAAATCGGTCCTTCCTGTAGCCGTACAGTCAAAAACCAAGTCGATAACGAGTTTGCACTCAACACCAATAATGTTCATCTATATCGAGTTTAAGAGCACAGAGTGTAATTCAATACAGTAACTGTAACTGGATAAAAAAAAGGTTGAAGAAACAAAGTTTGCACTCAACTCACCAGCAATGAGAGCATTTAACGTAGGCGTGAGTGTTCCATCAGAGTAGAGTTTAATCATTAGATAGAAGCGTTTCCCGTCATACTCTCTCTCCGATGGATCCACCTGAAGGGATGGCAGTACGACGGTATAGGGACGGCTAATCTGCATACCTAGGGAGCAGGAAAAAAAAGGAGAAAACGATTTTGAACAATAATTTAATTTGATACTCGGATATTTGCCTGCGGTTATGATCTGTTTCTCAAAGCCTTGACAAGGCCATGGGTTTTATCGAGCTACGCTGTTAGCTCATTGGAACAGATGATGTTCAAGGACAAAAATCTGCGCATCCTTTCGCACCAAATGTAGGCTATTGTTTATACAACAAACCTTCAACATCTCTGCTCATGTGTATGTGGTGTCCTATAGGTATTCTCATGATGACGCCATTGGGCAGCTCACAGCAAAACAGTTTGCAGTTATGTGTCACAGACTCCACAGACACCACTCTGCAATCCCATAACCTGGATTCTGTAATTGAAAATTCCAATACCATTCTGTTCCGTGTCATAAAATGAAAATTAGATTCTTAAACCACGATTCTCGTTAGTATTTGGGGCGGATGGTTTAAGGGGCATTGCTTCAAGGTTTGTTTTCAAAATCTAATCACCTGCAAATAGCTAACTTCTGAAAAAGAACGAACTTCGAGGTGATTGTCTGTGATTATAAGTTACTATTACTCGGTTGAAAGGTTAGGCCAGTTTTAAGTACAAGTAGGCAGCAAAATAACATGTGGAAACTTTTTCTTTGTCATATAATGAACGGCTTTATCGTTCAATCACTTGATTGCTTATTTACATGTACGGTACAAGACAATTGAAAGCTGTCATCCTACATACCTCTGTCTTTATGTAACTTGAATGAATTATTGCCTTGTAGACCTTTTCCTAACTCTGTCCAGTGTACCCCAGCAGTCTCTTTTGTTAAAAGAATGTCAACCTTTCCACTTTCCCCAGACAAACGAACTGTCGTGTTATAAGTAAGCAAATAAACAGCACATTAAAATAAGGAACGAGTCAAACACAAAACTGTTACTTTTACTTAGTCTTAATTCTCCAAATGAAGAATACAAAACAAAAAAACAAACCTTGTTGATGAGTTATAGAACTGCTCAGTTCTGAAAGAAAAAAGGAAAGAAATTACTGTCATCGAAATTGACCGTGATTGGCACGATATAAGTGACCATTCCAAGCCTCTTCTTTAGCCCCTGGGGATGATGGGAAGGAGGGAGAGAATAGAGAGAGAATCCTGTTGGAGATAGGCCGGTTTAAGGGCACTGCGCGTAAATTGTAAAAGTTGCTATTCCAAGAATTTCAAGAAGTGGTTCATCAAAAAGCTTGTTATTTCGACATTTGTTCTCCCAAACATCAGCTTTCAAGTATGTACACGTAATTTCAGAAGCAGTGAAATCAGCAACTCTCAAAAAGACAAATGAGTGCTCCATCAAGAACAGCAATTGCTTGTTGATCACCTCCATAACAGCCGTGTGAACAGGGCTCAAAGTTTATTTTTGGCTTGGGAGTACTTATGTGGCCAGGTGTAAATTTCCAGGTGCACTGCTGAAATTTTAGGCTCATAGTTAAAATTTTAGGCGCACAACTTCAAATACTTGGAGCACCTACTCCAAAACAATACTTAACATTCCAAAAGAGCGGCTCAGGCTTCGTGTTGCAATATGGGCCTATTCTAGCAGTATTCATTTATTCATTCATTTATTCATTTATCACACTCAAAACCAAAATAGGACCTAAAAAATAAATATACCGGTAAAAGCAGTACATAATAAATCAAAAATAGGTAATCAAACAGATACAAAAGGTACAGTCCGTCTCCGCCCATGAATAGCAAAGGCTAATCGTGGTGGGCAGTACTGAACACAACGAAAACAAATAAAAAAAATCGGGATATTTTATGTAAGCCCTAGAGAAGTCACACTGTACATTGGCTTTCAAGGTGTGTTCACTGGTAACAAAAAGATACAATCAGCCTGTAAATCATTCAACGAGGAATTAATTAAGAAAAAGGCAAACAGGACCGTACCTAAATGTACTCGAAAACGTTTTTCTCCTAAAATGAATATAGCATCGAAGTCTTTTCCATCTCTTAGCTCTAGTATGACATCTTCTGCTTTAAAATCCTGCAAGGAAAAATTGCAAAATTCATCAAGCTATCAGTAAATAACACAATACATTCCACTGACCAAATTCCCCCTGGACATTGACTTCTTACTATTCCTTGCTTCAATTATTACAAATTATACATACAGTGTAGATTTAGCCAAGCCTAAAAGCAGAGCATGAAGCATAAAGGAAAAAGAGGATTTGTTTTTCTTGGATCAGAAACTTATGAAATAATCAACTGTGAGCATGTGTTTTTCAGCATGTGGTTTCACTATTTTTTTTTCCAGTTAAATTTTAATAAACTATAACCAATAAGTGAAATCAAGATTGTAAAAATTACATGCAAAATGTATCTGGAACTCTTCAAGAGACGGTTGTGCAAGGAATATGTCGGAAAAAGTCAACAATGTGCCAGGGTACCGGGATTTAATTTGCATCAAAATTTTGCCGTTGCATGTACTCCCTCACT